>VUQR01014661.1:0-42759 GCA_015108515.1 Hemichromis elongatus | reverse complement strand
TTCCTGAAATTGTTTATTTTACAACCTATTGCAAGTAAAACATTATCAAAGTCTGGTTTGATTTTGTAATGTCAGGTTGGGCAAAGATTGCATTATGTTACATTGATGGTTAGGCTATTATTTTTTATTGACTTTGACTGGATTTGTCTAACATATGTAAAACTGCCAACGCTATAAAAAACAACCTGGAAGACTGACCGAGAAGTGTATAAAACAGTGCCACTGAGACACTGAGGCTGCCAGTTTTCAGCAGCAGGAGCGATCTGAGGGATATGCGCACTATGATGCCTTAAAATGCTCTTAAAAACCTCAATAATGGACAAAAAATGACTTCTGAGTGCCCTTCTGACTGTGTATGAGTGTGTGCTCACCACTGTGGGGTGTGGAAGCAGCAGTCGGGTGGCTCCAGTCACTCCAGATGCCAGCCTTGCGAGAACCGTAAATGCCCACGGGATTACATCGAACCTGGAGAAAATACAGCATTAGAAAGCCCGAAAGCTACTCTGAAGTGCATAATGACTACACGTCGAGACACATCCAGCGTACCTGGACGAAATATACCGTTCCAGGTCTCAGTCCAGCGAGTCTACATGAGGTCTGATTCCCAACATCCTCCATCACCTACACGACAAATCAAAGACACAAACACAAAAGCGCTGAGCGCTGGAGGTCTGACCACAGTATTAAATACCAATGGGCATAAACTAAAACACGGGACCGAATCAAGATGCAGAAAACACAACCGCAAACCATGTACAGACCCAAACATGTATGAACCTCACATTGTTTGGTGGCTGCTGATCAGCATGTTTATGAAACTATTTTAATGTAACCGTGCCTGCTGGGTAAAATCTGTTCTCTATTATTTATTACAGAGCTGGATATGCCGGGACACACACACAGCAGCGCTTACAGGTACTCATGCAAACAGCATAACTGAAGACAGGGAAATAGAGAAGAAGAAAGGCACACACGCTGCAATTAATAATCTTGTCTAATAATCCTCACTTTCTCTCTGGCATCAGCCTATAAACACTTGTTAAAAAGGACTCAAACAAAAAACAGAACATGGAAATTATTGGCATCAAAACTCTAATGATGTGATGTGGGGGAGCCAAACAGGCAGAAGTTACAGCTGAGCGTCTTACAGACATATTGAAGACATTAACAGCTGAGATGTATCCCTCCATTCCTCAGCATGACCTCATGATTAGGGCTGGTTCAGAGGGAAATGGTGCTTTTGTTTTCACCATCAACCCTTTAAAACCACTCTCTGTCGAGTCCCCAGCTCTCCTCCTTCGAAATCATATCATCCCTCCTCCGCCTCGCTCCACTCCCCGCCTTTTCTTTTTCCACTTTGCGAGTCAAGACTTGCTTATATTACATTGGTGTAATTCCCCCTTAATTACAGGAGAATCTTCACTCCTACCCAGAGGAAAATGATTTCTGGGAAGCACCATCTGCGCGTCTTAAGGTTTTACACTGTGTTTTTCATTCATTAAAGGCTCGTGCGGAGTTACACATACAGTGGCTTTGGGCTGTAGCTTCTAGATTTATAACTAATGAAAATTTTTGACCAGCCCAACTATTAACTCATCTGGCAGAAGAGGCCTCAATCAGGCTACATCAGAGGTGATTACAGCACAAGGATGAGAAACAGCTGGGACAGTGCTGCTGTTACACAGAAAGAGACAACGAGAACAGATTTGCATCCTTATAACTGTGGATTCTCGTCCTCTACCTTCCAGTCTTGGCTGTCCTCCAGCCTGTAGCGGATTTGGTATTTGGCCTGAAAGAGGAAGTCTTTGAGAGCGGGCGGGGCCTCCCAGCGGACGCTCAGCTGGTCTTCCAACTGCCCAACGCGGCTGACGGTCACACCTGATGGAGGGTCTGTGGTCACTGGAGAAGGAGGAAGGCATCGGGACATTAAGCATCACATGCAGAATTGATCATGAAAAATGTAGTGAACATATTTAGATCTTGTAGTTCTGGTTGAGCAGGTGGAAACTGATTCAACATCTGCACCCATAAAGTCTTCTCTCTCCTCTGACAGTAGTGAGTGCTGATCAGTGGCATGCCACGTAATGTTTATCCTTTACTTGATAGTGGCAAACACACAGACAGTGCAAGGAGAAAGAAACAGAATGAAAGCAGTAATGGCTCCATCTTTGTGTGTCTTAACCAACAGTTGATAGCTGTTCCTGAGAGATTGCCTATATTACACGTGTATGTGTTATGAAGAAATCAAGCACAGGTAGGAAAAAGTTTATCCATCTTCTCTGTGAGGGAGGCAAATACTGCCTTGATTTTAATCAAATAGCTCTAATAGATGCTGTGGCTGACTAGAGGTTAATTTGAACCACTAATCTAAATTAAAACATTAATGTCACAAGCATTTTTTTTTAGTAAATCAAAGCTTATTACGACAACAAAACTCTTTGCTTAGGGCCTTTTCTCTACCTCCTTATGTTTACACGACCAAACAATCCATTCAGTTTCAATTTTAAGCAGCAGGAGTGATGTCTTTATGTGTAAAAACACATTGAAAGATTGCTCAGTGTTGCCGGAGGTTTGAGGTCTCTAGGCGCCTTTTAGTTTTGCAGAGTTGACTTGTGCGAGCTGGAAGAGGCATGTTCATCTGTCAACAATTATCTTTTCGGCAAACAAACATGTGGTGACTGAGCATTATATTAACTTTACTCATTTTGGGGCTTTTGAGATCATTTCAGTATCTACTTCAGTTCTTCTTTTTTTTCAGAATGCCATCACTAGTAAATAAACAAGCTGATCAGAGGGAAGAAGAAGATGGGAAAGATTCAGTGCAGGAAAAATGGGAGTTGACACAAGAGACTTTTTTTCTTGTTGGAAAGGGATTAAACAATAAACCTAAGAGTAAAATGAGAATACTAAAATATAATTATATGAGTAAACATCTCAGTTTAGTGGACACACATAGGGCTCAATGCAATTATAGCCAATGACATCTGCAGATGGAAAAATAGCTTTTGTTAAAGTACACTGTAAAAAATACTTCTGTTAAATTACAATACAGGAAGCTTTACTGGTAAAGTCTACCTACTCTACTGTAATACTTTAAGATCTGTGAGCTTCACTGCTTTCTGCATATCATTATGCTGTTTTTCTATATTATATTTATATATTATATTATACTATACTTTATTACTGCAAAATGTAACTGCATGTCCTCGTCCATGTATACAATGGACACAAGTCCTGGGCACTTGATTTTATCCACCTAAGGAAATGGGACTGAAAACACCTGAATTCAAAGATTAAGAGATGTGGCCCAGTGCTTTTATCCATATATCATTTTTCGTCTGGCTTATCTGTCTACAACTACAAGAATGGTTTATTGGTGCATTCAAGACACTGAAGACGCACGCAGGCTAGATGCCACTATAGGGTTCTTGATCAAACCATGAAACCACACGAAACATCCACAGCAGTCAAACAGACTAATTGCAGCATAATGGAAATAAACAGGAGAACATGTGTAAAATAATGATTTGAATGTAAACATTTATATTCCCATAAGTTCTTGCGCTTGCCAAAGAAAAATATTCCATTATGTGCAGTAGCTTACTTTTAACTTTTTTTTTTTCTCAAAGGCATCAGGATTTACAGGATTCATCTGCATTCCCCAAAAAACGTAAACTGCTGCAATTTTACAGCAATTCGTTGCAGTGCTTTCGCTAAAATAATTGATTTTACGCCGTGGCTGATAAAAAAAAATATATTTCTTTTACAATACAAAACCAACATTGAAATTTGAGATTTCTTTTTCCAGTTACAGAATAATAAGGACAAAGGAGATAAGTTTCTGTCTTTTAAACCATGTTTTTCTCTCCACTATGTAATTTTCCTTTGATTTACTCTTATAAATTTAACAACTTAAAAATAAACAGAGACTATTTCTTTGGCCTGTGTTAAACTTCCGGAAAAGAGGTTTCCTGTTTCTTCACACTGTGACTGTTAGACATGTGGCAAACAGCAGGACTCACAGGACTCAAGGCTTAAAAAAATCACAGGATATATAAGGTTGGGGGTTAGGTTTGTTGAACATGGGTTCAAAATGCTAGAATTGAGCATAAGTTAAAGTTATGACAGTAAACTATTGTTAATTTAGAAATCTTCTACTTGTGGCACTAATGTACAAATGAAAATAGACAAACTCTTTTTAACATCTATTTAAAAAGGAAAGAAAATTGTCCTGGTATGTATTAACTGACAAAACACCCAGCGGCATTAACAGAATAATAGAAAAGTCGTGTAAGATTTTTTTTCTTAATACAAAAGTATACATAGCAGTTAACAGCAAATGTGTTACCCTGAGCATTATATGCATTTAGCAATAAAAGCCAATGAGACATGACAAATTACAGATGAATCATCGTTAACTTATGCCTTTCCTCAACACGTCATCATTTCAGAGTCAGACGGCAATACAAGTTTCCTCTAGCCTCTCTTTTCAGAGGATTCCCTGTGAGTAAGTGAGCAGGGAAAACTGTAGGTGTTTCCGCCTCGCCTTCATAGCTGATCGGACATGACCGTATACTCCAGTGAGTCACAGCACCCCGATGCAGGTGTGGTTGGTTGCTGTGTTTCATGACACGCTGCTGCTGTTGTGGTAACTACCTGAATGAAAAAGTGAGGCCGGTGCAGACACCTCCCACTCTCCCTGCCTCTGTCTCTGTACTGTTACCAGGACCTGCCCAGCCCTCAGGGTGTGTAAACAGGTGTGTGCATGCATACATTAGGAAGAAGAAAGGGATTACAACTTGATGGACACTTGTTTCCTGGCCAATGACGTGTTCACCTTCGAAATGCCATGTGGACTATTAGGAGCATTTCAGGAGTAAACCAGGTGACGAGATTTTAGCTAATCAGGTTGTATTATTTCCGGTCCATGTCATAAAGCCTCAAAGCCCAAACTTTTCAGGCCTCAGATGTCTATAGCCGCCTCAGAGACAGGATTAGTCCCAAGGATCAGCCAGGAACATTCCTAAACTAGATAAAAGGGGGATATAAGGTGGTGTGTATGTGTGTTTTTCCTCATGTGTGTGTGTGTGTCCAGTGAGCATGAGTAAAAAGAAAACAAGCTCATCAAAAGGGAGGGCGTTTCCAGTCATCACACAACTTTGCCTATCCAGGTGTCAGCATGCATGTGATTGAATGTGTGCATGTGTGTGTGTCTGTATGTGTGAGTGAGTGTTGAGGATAATGATGTATGCTCGGTTGGCTTAAACCGCACTAAGCTAGGCATAACAAAGCTTTAAAAGGAATTGCCCCTCAGTTTCTATCAGTGAGAAGCCAGATCAGTGCTTTTGAACAACTTTCTCTAAAAGGCAGAATTCACAGAAGTCAAGCCAATGACCTGTCTGTGGAAATAAAAGTTGTTTAGATCACAGGTACTGAGTCTTGAGATGATGAACCTGGCAAGAAATAGGCGGCTCAGTCTCACTGAGTAGATTTAACATTATTTAACAACCCCCCGGCCCCTAAACTATCTATTATCTTCTATACTGTGTAGTGTTTATATTGTATCCAGCTGTTATAGAGCTGAATACAATTTAGTGTATATGATATTTACACTTTAAGAAATGCCTTAATAAAATATAGCAATAAAATTTGACATAATGGCAACAAATTAGTGTAAAAATCTCTCTCATATTCCTCAAATCAGTATGAAGCAACTGATGCTTTTAGCTTAGTTTAAGATAAGACTAGAAACAGACAAATCCATTAGGTACCCCGGCTTTGTGCAGACTTGAAGTAACTGCTGCTGGCTAAGAAAAGTTTTGGCAAATAACCTCCTGTAAAACCACAAATTGGTGTCGTTACACTATGTTTCAAACAAATGCGATGCAAAACACATCGATGCATTTTAGTAGCGCTTGAAGGTATGTTTTAAATTTAGCATTCTTAATGATAAGAATTAACCCTAACCCTGGATTAGTCAAATTAGCTGGACTAGAATGGGCTAATTTGGTTAGATAACATCATGCCGCCCCACGTCAGGTAAAGTGTTTTTTCAAAGTTTGCAGTTGGTCTTGTTCTAATTGTAAAAATTACAGTCTTTCCTCTTTATTGTTTTGAATCAGTTCAGTTATTTGCTCATGTTTAATCTTGGTTTTGCTGTGAATATTTAAATAGTGAATTAACTCAAGGGAAATTCACTCAATGGTTGAACCTCCGGCAGATTGGGTGAAGGATCAGGTAGACATTTTTTCCTTCTGAAGTCTAACAAGCCTAAAAGGTTGCTGCAAATCATGCTAGATTACAGCCAGAGGCCTCATTGACACTGAGATCAAGGCTCTCAGAGCAGTAGATGAAGCACAAGGGTCAACGCTAACTTCTTCTCACACTCACCCACGTCTAGGATGTCAAGGGTGATGACATCAGAGTTAGCCCAGCCTAGCTGGTTTGAGGCCTCCACCCAGATCTCGTAGGGTGTGAAGAGGTGCAGGTCCTGGGTGATGCTGCAGGAGTATGGCTGTGTATGAGTGTAATCTGCACACTCTTTCTCTGTACCATACCATCTGAAAGAAAAACAAAAAATACTGAAACAACTCCACACATTATTCAATAACCATCCTTCTAAAACATAGTTTATTCCATGAAGTGGTACAAATTGCTAATTTATCCAGTTTTAGCATTTCTATCAGTCAGATCTCTATACCAATTGAACTTGAATACAAACTACCTGTAGGTACTCCATATAAACTGGTGTTTTAAAAATAAATAAATAAATAAATGAATATATATATATATATATATATATATAACAGCGCTTATAACCCCATATGAGAATCATTTTTAGATGTTTTGCTTATACATTGAACCGTTGTCTCATGACACTCAAGCGTTTTATTATTGAACAGCGTTCACTCTGGGTATCATGTGTGTTATTTTCCTTGAAAATAAATCCTGTGGTATTTGGATTTTTTTCCACCTCCACTTAGACTTCTTTCATGGGATTTTCCAAGGAATGTCAGTATTGTTAAAAAACAAAAACAAAAGAAAAACCTTATGAAATATACTGATTTTAACTGAAAACATTTGCAGTGGGCTTACTCGTTTGAAACCTTGGCTGTGTTTTCATGTTTTATTTTGTTTGTCCACTTCAAGTATTAAGTTAGGCTACTGAGAAAAGTTATTAACTAGCCAAAAGCCCTCCTTGCCAACTGGAAAGTCATAGCATAATAACAGTAAGTAAGCATGAAAGGTCTCGATGCTTGCTTAATAATCCAGGTAAGGAAATCCCAGAGAGTTGATTGTGTTCATCTGGATGTATTGTTTTTAGTGGGATAAATCTTTCATCACTCGTCCAAGTGAATTCTTCAGTCTCTAAGACTAAAGAACTCGCTTGGATGAGTGAAAATGCTGCATCCAGATGAAAAGAATCAATTTTCTGGATGAAGGGCTTTCTTTTTTTCCAGCATGGTGTTGATAGCTCCACTGTAAGACCGACTCTACAACTCTTGAAAAATTTTATTAAAAATGGATTAGCGTCATCGGACAATGCTGGAAAAATCTGTTGCTGTAAAAATTATTCTTTTTTTGCTTTTGTTATGTGTTAAAAGTGAAGTCTTGACTGCCTTGTTCAGGTTGCCGTACACTTTGTGTGAGCATAACTCTGGTTTGAGGTGTTGTTGTTGTTACTTTGTGGTTCAGAGGTTTGATGGTGGGTTTGCAGTGGTGGTGGTGGTTCCTGTTTTTGCATGGAGTTTTTTTGCTCTTTCTTGTCCCTTAGTTGATCATTGCACCTTAGATCATCGATTCTTTCTATCCAGGCATCGTGCAAATCAAAGTAATTATGTTGGTCAAGTCGAGGCAAAATTGTTTGATTAGTAACTGCAATGTGATTACAACATTTAGAACAGTAATGTAATGAACAGTAACTATCTATGTGTCCAAAGCTGGACATTCTCACATATAGCACACAAGCAGAGATTATCTGCCACAGATGTGTTCTTACTAATGGAAATACTCCCTTTGGTTTAGGAAAATGGGTGTCGGCTTTCTAGAGTGACACATGATAGCCACCAGCTAACTGTTCTCACATGGGTTCATTTGGACACTACACAAACTGTGTGTTAGGGAGCTGGCAGGATAAAGTGTGCTTAATTTGCAGTCCGAATGATTCAGATGTTTGCATTCTCGTGCAAAGCTGCACGTTGGTAGGTAATGTCTAGATAGTAGTGGAATTAATTTAGTAGTGGAGAATTGAGTCACTTGTAAAAATTAAACTGCACTGCGTGCGTGCATACCTGAGTTTATACTTGAGCTTGTACTGCGTGCTGATATTAGTCTCTCCTTTTCCCCCTGGAGCCCAGCTACAAGTCAGGTCTTTGGTGTTCCTGGACCAGCAGGTCAGATTGATCGGCTTCACTGGAGGCACTGGGAGAGAATGGGGTGAAGATGGACAGAGAGGAGGAAGAATTATTACTGCTTCAAATGGCTGTTTGACATGTAAAAGATATAGAGGATACTTCCATGGCTCTTTTGCAGTTCTAGTAACCATTCTCATCACCATTAATAGTAGTAGTAAAAGCTCTTTAAACTTATTTTAATGAAAAGAAAAGACCAAAGAGTGCAAAAGGGAATGAACACTGATCGTAGTTTAAAGTCTTAGTGTTTGTTTACTAGGTAAGACTCTTTTTTTGTCATTTTGTTACTAAATCTGAAAATAAAGTACACAAAGTACTTTGGACAATACAAGTAAAACAAATACTGATGTGAAAAAACCCCCACAATTATGTTAATATTAATAGTCTAATTATATTGTATAAGCTATACTCACTGGACACTTTATTAGGTACACCTTGCTAGACTTGGCCCCCTTTTACCTTCAGCACTACCTTAATGCTTCATGGCACAGATTCAACAAAGTGCTGGAAACATTCCTCAGTTTTTAGCCCCTGTGGACAGGAGAGCTTCACCCAGTTGCTGCACATCCTTGATGTGAATTTCCTGTTTCATTACATCCCAAAAGTGATCTATTGGGTTTAGATTTAGAGACTGTGGAGGTGATCAAATTACATTATTTAGAGAGATTATTTGAGCTTTGTGACATGGTATGTTATCCTGCTGAGAACATCCATCAGAGGATGGTGGTCAGCGACTATACTCGGGGGGCTGTGGTGTTTAAATGATGCTCGTTTGGTGCTGTGGGATCCAGAGTGTTCTAAGAAAATATCCCTCACACAATTACACCACCACTGCCAGCAGACTGAACCACTGATACAAAGCAGGCTGTGTTGATGTTCTGACCCCACCATTTGAATCCTGTAGCAGAAACTCATCAGAGCAGACAACATTTTTCCAGTTGTTTATGTCCAATTTTAGTGAGCCGTGTGAATTGTAGATTCAATTTCCTGTTCTTAGCTGACAAAAGTGGCAGTGGTCTTCTGCTGCTGTAGCCCATCTGCTTTAATGTTGACCGTGTTGTGCGTTCCAAGATGCTCTTTTTGATACCTTGGTGTAATAAGTTATTATTTGAGTTACCGTTGCCTTCCTATTAGCTCAAAGCAGTCTGGCCATTCTCCTCTAACATTTGACATCAGCAAGGCATTTTTTTCCCCAGAGAAATGCCATTCATTTAGTTGTTTACTCTATTTCAAACCATTCTCTATAAACATAGAGAAGCTTGTGTCCCAGTAGATTAGTAATTTTTGAAATACTATCTGCAACCAATGGCCACGTCATATTTAAAGTCACTTTCTTCTTGTTTCTGATGCTCAGCGAGTTGTCTTGACATTATCTACATGCCTAATGAATTGCTGCCATATAATTGGCTGATTAGATGAATGGGTGTACCTCGCAAAGTGGTCTATTCCAGGACCAGCACCTGCTGGTTCCCTGTATACTAACAGGGATGGCATTACTAAGTGTTGCCATCCCTGTTAGTGAGAATATGGCTTTTTAACTGTCACTATTCATGTCCTTATATATGCTTACCCTTATTCTGGCTAAAAAAATAAGCACACTTTTCATAGTTTCAGAGCAAACAGGACTGTGCCATATTAGGGTTGTCATAATCCCTAGATCAATAAGTTCTATAAGGTTTACTGTACCAATAAAAAAAAAAACACTATGTCTCAAAACCGTAGAAGTACCAACATGTGTGTTTGTGCGTGTGTAAAATGTCAGGCCCATACTTTATGAGTGATCGTGCGGGAAATGGACCACACAGGTGGTTAAAGCGTCGGGCAATAGAGGCCTCTCGCTGGGCCTGAAGGCAGGAACACTAAACATAAAATACAGCTACAAATGTGCAGGGACACTTAAAAATCTGCCCACTGCTTCGTTGCTGTTTCCTTTTATTCCCATTTCCTTTTCATTCCATTCATCTCTTTGGTGCATTGCTCCTCTAAGTCCTCGCCTGCACTTATACATTTATGTAACATTTCCTTGTAGCAAAGCAGAGAAGCAAATACAGAGAATGGTCAGAGGAATACGATTATTTTAAAAGTTATACATTTTGTACTTCAACTTACTGCCAACATAGAGACAGGAGCCAGCCAGTATGTGTCCCTTGTGATTATGACAGACAAGGTTGTCACCAGATGTTTGCTTGGAAGCATTGAGTCCTGCCAGCGTCACACTGAGGTTAGTCGGACTAAGCACTCTGTAGAAGGAGCTGGGCAGCTGTTGACCATTCAGTGTCCAGAACAGCGAGCTGGCGTGGACGCCAAGTTCGGGGTGGACCCAGCAGCTGGCTGTCAGGTTAGACCCAATGCGAAGTACAGGGTCCTGAGGGTAGATGATTGCTACATCTGGAGGAGGGTGGGAGGACATGGATATTAGAGGGAGTATGTCTTTTAAATGGTTTTAAAGTTTAGGCTCATTACTGCCTGTGTTCAAGGGGCACTTCAGATGTACTAAAGTGTAGCTGAAGACAAAATATCCAATTATCTGCTGGAACCTTTCTTAACAGTTTCAGTATAGCAAAGCTCTGGACCACAATACAAAACCTCTTTTACGCCCTGCTACTCTTTCAATTTTGGAGCTTAGTGTCTTCTCTCTCGGCCCGTCAACCTTCTGATAATGCTCTGGTGCTTTTTACCACCTCCAGCTGGATAATGTTGCTTTCCAGAACCACTATGTCCTGCACAGTGCTCTCAGGTTTAGTATTTCTTGGCTCTAGTGGAGCTTAGTTAGCAGGGCAGTGCTTATCTTGTAAGCTGAAGGCATGCTGTTTCTGGTCATAACATGGACATGTCCTAACATATTAGTCAGTGTGTTTTTATTATCTTGAGACACTGCTCTGGTACTTTCACTGGCAATCTGTTTCCAGCATAAAGTCCCTCACCCACAGATGGGTTCTGACTCGTCAGACTCATCCACAGCTAAACTGGTCCTGCTGCAATGTGGATATGAGGGGCTGCCAGGCATGTTAGCTGAATCCCTGGCAATTTTATTTTACAGCTCCACTCCAACATCTTCCCGAGCCTCTTATTACAAACTGTACATCCTACAAGGCTTTTTTGCCCTCACTGAAACTCCTAGCAGAAGGCTAAACAGTAGTAGTGCCACCGTCAATATATGCTCAATGCCACGCCTGTGCAAGTTTTTAAACTCTGTGCTCTCTGAGCCCATGAGCACAGGATTTCAAGGAAAGCAAAGATACATTTCAGTATTTATGGAATGCAATGGCTGAGCTTGAATCATCTTATTGTGAGCAGTGAGACCACTGAGGCACGCACAAATCCATATGGAATCTCATCAATGGTGGAGTTAGACACTCCCATGGTTGTAGCTTGGTTGATTTTGCATGCCTGTCTCAGCATATGCATTCATGTTTGGCCACCACATGTAGCTGCGGGCCAATGTCTTCATTCTTGAAACCCCTGAATTGGCCTCATGAAGTTGTACTTGTGCTGGAATTATCAAAAGGCTTTCCCACAGTACAAGCCCTCTTCCACACATCTTCTACCTTCTACCTTGTTGTCGCCTTAAGTAACATTGCATGTTTGGGTCACTTATCAACTCTATAGGGCACCACATCACAGTTAGCCCATTCCCATGTCTGCTTCACCTGTAAAGGTTTGCTGCGCCTGGTTTGCAGTGGAAGTCTACGGAGTTGCTAAATTTAAGCCTTCTTATAGTCCATGATGTAAATAAAGGCTGCCCAGCATTTTGGTTGCTGTATGCTGCGTGATGCCCTATTTTCTTGTAAAGGTCACAGTAGCTCTTTGTGGTATCTCACTATCACGCTGTATTTTTGGCAATTAGACATTAATTCTTTTGTTCCTGTCCATAAACGATGGACAAAGCCTCATTCTACAACCTCATTCCTTGGTTTGTGTGCCAACAGTGCAAACCCTACCCAGCCGGCTAAACGGCACATCACATTTGAAACACCATTGTCATGAAGGTGGTTTGCTGCCCCCTTGCTGCACCATGACAGTGGGTTTGCTCACTGACTGTTGCATGGTTGGCTAGCTCAACTCCCTGCTCCAAATTTTGTCTTCTGCCGGTGGTGGCTGATTTCTGCACGCCATCCTCCTCCTAGGTCCTTGGTGAAGCCACATTTCAAATTCATGCACTGAGAATAAATGGCTTTTTTTCTACTTTACTTGAAATTTGTTGAAGAAAATTCAAAATGTTCCATGTCAGTCACCGAACTCTCAGTCAGATTTGCTCATTTTTCAGTAAATCCCCCAAATTAAAATATTCCAAATTTTAACAGCATTAATGGGACGACTGACATTGCACTGATACACTGAGTTTGTGTCTGTGACCATTAGTAAGTGTTATTTGTGCATTGTAAAAAATATTTAGTTAATGTTTGGGATTCACGGGTTTGCCGGCCTGTTATGTAGCAATTTACCAGTGAGTGAAAGATAACTGCTTAGTTGTGCTAAAGTTGTTGCCCATTAAGTAACCTTGCTGTAGATTTTAGCTTTGGTATCTGTTTAAGACGGTTTGTTTAATAGATTTGTTGAAGGTTGCGAGGATTACTACTGAGATACAGTTTTACTATAAAAAAGCTTAGCCAACATAGCATTACATTAATTACTTTTGTTTTGCCCTCATTTAGACCCCTAACAGGATGTTGTAGTAGTAAAAATTAAAATCTTATTGAGAAAAACCCCTTTAAAGATATTCCTTTTTCCAGTGTCCTGCCTAGACCATCTGCTTCATGATTCTGTGACCATATCTGCAGCTAACAAGTGATGAAATGCCTGAATCTGCTTATATATCACAATCAAGCAAATACTTCTATGTTAAATTATTTGGGCAATGCAGAGTGGGCACTATTTCGGGATTAAACACCTGACAGAAAGAGTACAGACATGTGCTAATGCAGTTTCGTTAGATCTTTTTACACTCCCTTTCTCACCTCCGTTAGTTAACACTGACGCCGTTCAGTTTCTTTGCTTTTTTTGTATTTTTAGCTGTTTTAGCAAAGAAGCTGCTAAATAGTCAAAGAAAGAGTTCAGCTGTTTATCTCTTTATCTTATCTGACAGCTGAAAGTCAAACAGTGGAGCTTTGATCTCACTACACGTGAACAAAATGATAAAGGAACAAAAAATATGGGGATATGGAAGAGAAGAGAGGAGACAAGAGGAGACGAGAGTTAAAAAAAATAATGTTAAGTCCAACGTATTGAAAACGGCGTAACTGTGGAAACGCTATTATGAAGGAATGAGCAAGGAAGACAGACTGAGAGCATCAATACTGTGTTAGACCACTGTAAATCTGTGCCCGGGGCCACGTCTATTCAGCTGCCAGCCACCTTGCACTTACAGACAATGTTGCGGGTCTTTTATGGAGGAATCGCCTTTGAAGAAGCGAATTCAGCTGTAACTCCGCTCCAATATTAATATGGTAACCCCATCTTGAGCTCTGACACAACACTTCCACACATTTATGCACACACAAATGAACACAAACAAACACTTGCACAGAGGCTGGGTTGTCTTTGTCACTGGATACAGTGAACTGCGATCCATCTGAATAACAATCAGTGTTTATGTATTCCAGGCACTGAGGACATTGCCCCTGAACAGGGTGCGAAGCCCCTTTAACACCCCTTCGTTCACAGTTCAAACACGACGGTTCCAGACGAAATTACTGCTGTTTATTAGCTTTTGGACACACTCACTGGAGGAAATGGTTTGTAAAATATTATTTGTTTGGAGAGGCTGAGGCAACTTGAAACACCGCTCTCATTGGGGCAGGAGATGAGCTTAAGCCTGCGATAGAGGTGGATGAAGTTACGGGGCAAGTTCAGCCGAGGAAATGTTTAGAACTATTGTTTGAGAGTGAAAGGTCTCCAGTGGACTTCAGCAGTATTGAGGCTGTCAGTCTTCAAAGGTACATGCCACCTCCTCTTTGTATTAAAAGGCTCCTCTCACTCATTCATGTAATGCTTGAAAGGCAGCCAATACTTTTCTCTGTCTGCTTAATACAAGTACATGTGGAACTCTTTGAGGGGCCGCTTGGACAAGTCAAGTGAAAGAAGTCACGCAACATTTAGTGACAATGAGCCATGCAACGTCATTGGGAAAGAGACACAGGAAAGAGCAACGGATGTTATTTGTTTCTCTTGAGTTTTTTGCTTTTTTACAGGCTTACATTTGAGTTATTTAACCGATGCTCTTATCAAGAGAGATTAAATTAGCTTATCTTACTTTAAACAGTACGCACAAAAGGAAAACGTAGGATAGTTTGAAGTTTGTTGCTGATTAAAAGTCTGTTTTGGGATCTTTTCAGGCATTTGAAGTTAAAATATTTATGATAATATCCCACATAAACGTCTTATTGTTTGTTCACAGAATACATAAACTAAAAATGTAAAAGATTATGAACTGCAATAAAAACTAATTACATGTTAGTGCAAAAAAAAAAAATCCACGTTTAAACTGTTTTACTATGGTGGCATTTGTAAACCGCAGCATAGTCAGTGAAAGGGAAGAAAAGTCCATTATTACAAGAATAAAAAAGTAATGACCGATTATGTGGTATAATAAACAGCAGGGCGGCTTATGATCAGGGCCCATTGTCTCCTTTAAGCCCCTAAAACTGTAGTTTCTTTTATTAGTGCCTTTGAAACAGGATGAATAGCAGGAGATCCTCACAGTGGAGCTGCTGTTTGCCAGCGAGCACGCCATAAAAATTAATCCAGCCACTTAAAGGGTGAAATGGACATAACTTTGATTTATTTAGATTATTGTGCATTAAGCTGGTGGTTAACATTCTCCACAACCCCAGCAGATGATGTCATTGTGTTGATGCAGTTCGTAAAGCCCCCATGCTCTCCATGTGTTTAACGAGTTATGGCCTGACTTGTTGAAAATCAGCCTCATGGGAGATGAGTTCTCTCTGCAGGGAAAGGACCAGTTTACTACAGCAGGAGCTCATCTATAACATGAGCTGTCAAGTGGCCAAAGTGGCCGTTTTCTTTTTTCGTTTTTGTTTTTTTTATGTATCCAGAAAGCCAGCAAAGTGGATCCAGTGTGTGTCCCAAGGAAGTGACCCACTGTTATGTAAGGCAACTTAGGAAAGAATCCATGGAATTAGTGTTATTTTAGATTGGAAACACATTGTAAAAACAGTATTATTCATAGAAAGCCCCCCTGCGATTCCTACATCTTCTTATATGGGGTTAGTATAATATTTATTGTATGGAAACTATTTTTGGTCAGCTATTTTGCCCTACTTGATATGATCATAACATTTATTAGATTGATCCTTTTTTGTGTGTTTTCCAATGACTAATATTTCTTCTTAAGTAATTGTGTCTCACGTGGTATCACTAAAACAATCTTGTACTCATAAAATGCATTTTTTCCTCTTAAAAATCGTATTACTAAAGCGTAATACTACAATATTAACTTGCCTTATACAATTCTAAAACGTTTTACAGTAGTAGCAATAAAAGTCTATTTTTACAACATATTTATCGCTAGAATTAAACATTCCGGAGCAAGTCATAGACTGTCACATGGTGCTGGTGTTTACATTGGGATATTTGGGTGACACTTGGCTTTCACTGATTTCTCACGAGAAATAAAAGAATATTAAAATTGTTTTTTTAAAAATGAAATTAAAAAGTAGAATAAAATAAAAATAAAACAAACAGTGTATAGCCAAACCCCCAAACCATACCCCAGCACTACCGTAACTTTGCGCATCGATGGACATCTGTGTGCAACTTACGTGTGGACAAGGACAGCACGCCGGGAATGTGAAGCGTGAGGAAAAGCAAGCAGAAATCCAAGACGCCTTTCATTTTCCACCAGTTACTTTTATATATGTCTTGATTTCTCGTCCTCGTGTTGTTGCTCTGTCGCCTCTTTTATTTTTCGATCGATCCTGGATACAAATTACGCACAGCAGAAAGAGGAAAAACACCACGGGTTCCAGGACCGGATTTTATTAACAAGGCAACTCTCGGGACTGAAGGAGCGCACTAGAAAACGCGTGACCAAGTGTGGAGGGGAAAAAAAGTCACCCTGTGATAAGTCTTAGAGTAGCGTGTCCTCATTAAAGCCAAAAAAAAAGCGTAAGCATTACAACGTCCTGTTTGCAGTCCTCTCCCTTCTTAATGCTTCCTGCAGCTAAATCATACACAAGTTCATACTTTTTAAGCCCCTCCTCTCTCTCTCTCTCTCTCTCTCTCGGTCTCTGTCTCTCTTCCCACACAGTCGCCAGTCATTTCCCCTTCTTTCCGTCCTTTCCCTGCTCTTTCTCTCTCTCTCTCTCTGAGGCTCTCCCCCCCTTGAGTGATGGTTAGAGCCATTCACTTTCACTGAATCACTCTGTCTCTGTTACTTTCCATGCCTCGGGTCTCTGCTTTACAATTTTTCACCATATGAGGCTGTTGAGTCACTGAGTGCTACAGGAAAGGTTGCCAAAGCTAAATCTTGTCTCTCCATTTTAATCCCTGTGTCAATGAGGAGATTCTTCTTCTTCTTCTTCCTAACACACTCCCAAGTGAATTGTGACATTTCCTCATTAATTCTTGCTGAGTTCTGCATGACGATAACTGTAGCTCTTAATCTTTTTAAATAAATCCCTAAGATCTTTTAATGTGCAATTTTTGTTTTGTTTTGTTTGTGGCAGTGATGTTACCATTGAAACGTGAATCTTTGTTCAGCCTGGGGATAGGGAGGCTGACTTTTTAAGCTTAAAATATTTTTTTTTTATTTTTATTATTATTTTTTACCTGCATTTGATCGGTCTTGGAGCAAACATCTAGCCTACAACTGTTCCACTTTTGGACACATTGGCATCTGTTAGCAAAAGTTAAATAGTTTAGCATTAAAAGGGAAATTGGCCTTAGAGACTCTTTTATATTGACTACCAGGGTTTATTCTATGGGAATGAAAAACTTGTTCCTTAGCATTAACAGTTCCAGCTCTATTGTAGTGAAACTGCCAGCCGCTATGGCTAGACACTGAATAAGCAATAGTCAAAACACGGAGCTGCCAAACACCCACAGACTGCTTCACTCACTCCTGATTTATTTGATCTTTATTCAATGTGACCTTTCAGTCTAGATTATCATCATCAAATATGTAAACACAAGAACCAACAGACTCATAGATACTGGGAAGATTAACCAGTCTTCTGACCACAAAAATAACAGGCCTTTTTCTCACTTGTCATAGTCTGGGTCGTTACCGTTAACAGTCTCGCCATCCCCCCTAAACGTCCCACCAAATCAGTGGCTCCCTTAAATACATTTGCACCTGTGCTTTTACTTTAGCAAGTTAAACATTTTGCACACAAAATTTCTAAAAATGAAGCAGTTAAATGGAATTGGATCATTATTCATTTGAAGTTGTTTTTGTTGACATGTCCAAATATCTCCAGTAAAAAGGCCAGCTAGGAAAGGAAGCGCATCAAGGAAACTCAGGAGTGATTCAGGGAAAAGGCAGTGGTTGTAAACGTTATGTTGTCATACATCACCCACCATGTAATTTCAGCTTTAAGAAGACATGCAAGCAATATGTAAAATATATGAATATATAACTTAATATACCTGCAAAAAGCTGCAGACTAATCCAAGCAAAAGAAATTCTACTTTTTTTCTGTATGAAAGAATGAGTAAAGCAAACAAAGTGTAGTCCCGTACCAGTAACATAGTGTGCACAATTTTGAAAACAGGAGCAGATAAGAAGATCTCAAAGCTGATATTAACTGGAAACTTTTCAGAAATATGTTCATGCAAGACTGTACACACATAAAAAAAAAAAAAACAGTGCCTGCTTATTTTGGCCAATCAGTATCCAATTTATACTGAAGATCAAATTCCTCAGAAGTAGAAGACAAGAGCGACTTCTGTTTCCACAGAAGCAACTCCATTTCCACAGAGGAAAAGTTGTCCTCCAGCGGAGGTGTGGTACCAGCTCAGTTTAAATTCATCAGGATCTCAGTGGGAGTCCTCTGACACAGTAATCCGGCAACTTGTTGGCTGCTCCAACAGACGCTAGAGGAAATGCAGTGACATCGGGTCACACTGTGATTGAGAACAGCAAGACATTTGGGCCCCAGAGTTTGTCTGGAGAACAGGAACATTTTCATGTTCATGGTCTAAATGGGCGTTGTGACTGATCTTTGACTAACATGAGTTAGTCTTGCTTGTCCTCTCCTGGTTGAGTCAGCAGGAGTGCGTCCACAGTGCCAGCCTAACAGCCATGATGACCTTTAGGTCCTGCCCTACAGTGTCTGCCATTATCTTCCCTCAGAGAAGGCTCTTGTTTGTGGGGCAGTTCCCGCTCACGCTCTGCAGTTATTTCCAGGAAGCGTGAAAAGAATTGTGACACTGATGTGACTATTTGTGTCACTTTTCCGAACATTTCGCTCATTCGCCTCTTCACAATGTTAGAACAGTTAATTCATGGCAGACCTTTGTCACCATCTTGGCCCTGTGAGTGAAATTGATGTGTCAGTGTCTTGGCTTGTGGGTTTTATGCTGCTATTGTCTCCCATTTTCATTGGCACGCACACATACACGCCTCTCTCACACTCAACATCCACAAACTCCCTCTTCCTCCTCTGTTACATGTCGGAAAACACATGCATACAAAGACAAACACTGCCATCGCAGTGTGGCGTAAACAGTCGCAGTGCCATGCAAATAAAACATCTTACAGCCCAGCTGTCCTTAATCCAAAACCCCACGGGCACAGAGCAGAAGCATTGAGAAAGTCAGCGCTCACAGTTACGTGAAGTAAGACGCGGAGAATCAAAAAGATCTAGACAGCAGCAAAGACAATAGTGAGTCTCCTCTGTTGTAACACTAGTCATATAAGGAACACAAGATGAGAGTGCAGGCTCAGTGTAAACATATGGCACACGTCTGACAGGATGCGTCTTCAGTTCTTCCCTGTACAAGAAGACTGGTTTCACATTCATCTGTAAAGTGCTTACCTTAATTCTGAGTGCATTGAAGCTTTTGTAACATCACTATGTTGAAAATCATTCCGCCTTAATTAGAGTTACAAGTGAGACATGGAAGCATTTTAAATGCGTTTTCCAGCAGATCAGACCTCACTGAGATAGGAAAGATCAGAGAGATGAGAAATGAAAAATAAATAAAGAAGGTTATCAGCAGATATCATCATCGTTTGACAAAAGGCGGCACAACAGTGTTTGCACGAGCTGAAGTTCACAGGAGAGGAAAGCAGCAGCTCCATGGAGCTGAATGCACACACTCTGTTTGTTGCCTTTTCTTTCCTACGCTGAGTGAAAAAATGATTTAGAAAAAAATGGCGAGATTATCCAACATATCAAATTTATGAAAAACTTGCCAAGGCGTGTAAAGCCGCTGTTATTTCCACAGCTCAGGAGTGCCATTGATTGTAATGGCATTCTAAATCCACCAAAAGCTGCTAAGCTCCAACAAGTTAAAGAAACAAACTATTTAAGTCACTAGATAGCATGCACTGCTTGGATTAATTAGGAACTGGAATTACAAGTAATATTTTCTTCTTTTCATAGTTTAATGTGGATAAAAAAGGGTGGAGACATTTAAACATGTATATACATGTATTTATGTAAATATGTAACACATGAGTTAATAGGAATGGTAGAGTAAGGATATTAAAAACATTAGATTACATAATTGTGACTGAAGTTTTTAACCTAAGATAATAGATGCAATCATTTATCTGTGCAAACTGAAAACAAAACCAAAGGGAAAAAAAACTTTGCAGTCTTTTATTTTTCACGTTTTTTAACTTTTTTTTTCAGCTTTTGGAGCCAGAACAGAACAGAAGTATCGTGGGTTCCTGGAACCAGTGTTTAAATTATACCAATTAAAAGGCTTTTTCTGCACTTACAAATTTTTAAATTAAAAATAAAAGAGGAAACAAATTATTTAATGTAAAAATCATAATAAAATGTGAAATACTGAATAAAAATAGATTATTAAAATGAAGAAATACATGACATAAATACATTAATCCTTTTTTAAAAAAAAAAATAGAATAAAAGTTAAAGATGTGGGCTATAATCAAAAATCTGTGGAAACTGACAGATTTACATCTTGCTTGGCAGTCATTAACAGTCAAATACTGTAAGAAGTTCAAAACAATAGTCAGTGGCTCCAGATAATTATATCCTTCAATAAGCGTTAAGTTGCCTTTAGAAATCAAGACATGCACTAATCTAAGCAGACCCATTAAAGTCTTAACTAAAGGATGTGTAGACTTTGTTGTGTTCTGCTGAAAATAAAAAAGAAAGAAAAAAGACAGAATAAACAATTCATTTCCAAGAAAGGCTCTGAAAAGCAAACC
Source organism: Hemichromis elongatus (assembly GCA_015108515.1). Classification (NCBI taxonomy): domain Eukaryota; kingdom Metazoa; phylum Chordata; class Actinopteri; order Cichliformes; family Cichlidae; genus Hemichromis; species Hemichromis elongatus. The sequence goes on along the minus strand of VUQR01014661.1, from coordinate 21,981 downwards.
AGCGACTAATCAAAGGAATAGAAGCAGAAGAGAAGAGAAGGAAAACCCAATGAGGAGACAGAGACGGCAAAGAAAAGTTGGGATTGGGTTAAAGACGACAGAAAAAACAGCAGCCACTGAGACAGACATATTAGAAGAGAGAGCAGGGGCAGGAGTGTGTGTGTGTGTGTGTGTGTGTGTGTGTGTGTGTGTGTGTGTCAAGGGGCAAAGACAGACAGACAGACACACAGACAGACAGACGGAGTGGGAGTAATCAAGGAGAATCAGGACGTTTCCTCTGTAATACCCACAGGCCTCGGCTGAGCCCCAGCTCCGCAATCCTCGCTGATTGGAGGGAAGGGTTTGTTTGAAGAGGAGGTCAAGACCATCAGTACCTTGTTAAGGAAAAGTTGTGTCCAGAGGAATGAAGAAGGCTGACTCCTTCCTGAGGAATTCATAGGGGGATAGTGAGCGGTATGTGTATGTGCGTTGGTGTGCGCGTGTCAGAGGGAGGCGAAAAGAAAGCGCTGATTTTTGAGACTGCGTGTATGTGCGTATTTTTGTGTGTGTGTGTGTGTGTGTGTGTGTGTGCATGTCCATATGTATGCATGGATGCAGTCACTTAAAAGGAGCGACACAGACGAGGTGGAATTGGATTGTGATTTAAGGAGGACCCATCAGCCCCCCCGCCTCACATAGTTTCTAAAGCCAGGATAGCAGCACTGGCATTTGCCGCAATAATGCATGACAGATGTACATCAACCCTTCTCTCTCTCTCTGTCTTTCTGTCTCCGCGTCTCCTTCTCTGTCCTTCTTCTTCTGCCTCCTCCCATCTGGGCCCAGTGTGTTGTTGATGGTGGGCACCGTGCATCAAAGCATAAACGGCTTTTAAATTGAAAAAGGAGGATAACAATCTCGCCTGAGTACTCCTCCACGTCAGATGGCTAATTATCGACTCTATAATGAACTGAAGGCGAGACTTTTGGCTCCAATGTGTCCATTTGCTTTCTTTTCTTTTTTACCTCGAGTTTTATCATTTGCAACATTACCTTTGAGGTCTTCCTTGAAAATGAAATCACCCTTAGTTTGTTAGTTTGAGGTTAGTAAAAATGTCTGTTTAGTTACAAATATTCACAGAGGTCACAAGAGTTTAAACTCTACTTAAATTCAAATCAGAGTGTCGTGTTTTCTTTCATCAGTTTGATGACTGGACACAGGATGCATTTCAGGAAACATACAATAAATATTTGTGTTTTTCTGTATTTTTGTATAAATCAATCTTTATCCAAATCCTAAAAGTGGATCCACACAATTAAACAAATTAAATGAAGATTTGATATTTGTTTATTTAATTATTGAAAAAAATATGCTCTGTGAATAAGCTACATTTATCTGAGGGGCAAAAGTATTTTAATTTTAAGGATTAGCGGTTAATTTGAAGGTGTGATCAGTATCAGGAGTTTGATGACAATTAGTCGTGAGTGAATCTTTTTTTACAGGCAAGGAACAGCGATCTATTAAAGCTTCACAACATATGTTCGAGTAAGTTAACTGTGGCACAAACAAAGCAGATTTATGGCGTCTTTAGAAAAACAGTTGTTGATGCTCATCAGGACTGGAAAAAATTACAAAACTATCTCTGAAGAGGTTCAAAAGAGCTGTTACTCTCAAAAGTAGAGTAGTCGGGGAGCTCACAAGGAAACGCGGGCTAACGTCTTAGAATTAGAATTACAATTAGTTTTCTCCAAATTTGGGTATTTTTCATGAGTCCTTCAAGAGATCACTGAACAACAGTGATGTTCCTGGCACAGCTGCAAGAAGAAAACACTGCTCTCCAAGAAGAACACTTTTGCCCATCTGCGTTTTGCTAAAGATCACACGAAGACAACGATGATGATAGGAAAATATCAGAATTCCCGTCCCAAAAAACAGTGCTGCATTAAATGTGACACTGTACAGATGGGGACTATTTACTGTGCGCCAGCAAAAGCAAACACAGTCTGTCCATTACTCCCTCCTGTGATATCTTTGAGCCAATAGAAACTCTGATATAGATGGTGACCCATCATATCAGTCTGTCTTTAATCACTGCGTCCTTTCTCTCAAGGTTCAATAAGCCTGCATAACATGGATTATTATCCAGCTAGCCAGCTGGCAAGCTTAGAGAAATATTTGAGTTAGACCACATCATCAAGTAATACTGAGGCCAGAACAGCTAAATTGGTGTTTTGGCAGATTAGGAGGGAGTCCTTGGGAAATTCTTTATTCTTTTATTTTAGTGTTTTTTGAAAATAAATGTTTAAAAAAGTGAGGAAAAGTGAATCACTGTGAATCAACCTGGATTGCAATAAAGCAGTACTAATTTTTAAGTGTATTTTTATAAGACAGTATTAAACAACTGGGTTGGTTAGTTTTATAATATTCAAAGCAGTATTCTGATGTTTCAGTGTTTGCCACAGTAGAACATTCACTTCGACCTTTAAACCAACATAAATTACTTGTTTACTCACTTGCCCTGTAATATATAAAGACTTCTATATGTATATAGGCTTTCTAAACATCCTTTTATACTTCATATTTCTATGCAAAGAACTGCAATAATATATAATACTAGGAATTATTGTATATTTCATAGTTTCATGCAAAAACAGCAATGATTGTAAGGCTTCAATTTATTTTATATAATTCATATTTATACTTTAATAGCTCATATTTATTTTCATATATGTGTCGTACTCCTGTGCTTTAAGTTGCTCACCATGAGTCAGGGGGAAATGACATTTCCACGCTTCTCCTGCACATATTGCAGAAATTAAAATAAAGTTGACTTTAAAAAAATAATCAAGCCCTCAGAACTGCTCTGATGTGTAATGTACACATAAGTATATATAGCAGTACTACATTATGTATAATAATGCATTGTTAAATGTTAACATGACTTAAAGTAAGAAGAATACCAAAGAGAAGATTGTGAGAGAAGAAAATGTTAAGGATACGGTGAGATGGAGCCAGATGATCTGCTGCGGCGAACTCTGAAGGCAGCAGCCAAAAGAAGAAGAAGAAAGTACTGCAAAACTAAACTTGACTTGCGTATTTGAGAAAATGTCGTGCTGCTTTTTATCATCGCACTGTGGTTTTGTGCTTCTGTGTTGAAACAGAAGAGGGCAGCACTTTCCCAGTGCATAAAGTCAAGCTGAAACCATCTTACTGTGACCTCTGTGACAGTAAGACTAATGAGCAATATCACACAGGTTCTCCTACCAGACACAACAACAACAACAACCTAGCAGCATGTCAGTGTGTTTGATATTCAAGAGTTACTTAATGTAAACTGAAAAATGGTACCAAAAGTACAATAAATTATTGTTCTGTTACTGAGGAGACGAGAGGAAAAAATGTTAAAACGTGCGAAAGTTAAAAATTAAAAGAATGCTGGGAGGATGGAGCTAAATTCCTATATGAGAGGGTGGAAGGACGAGAAGTGTGTCTTTGCAGAAGTGTTACAGTATGCGGTCAGTGTTGTGCTGTGTCATGATGCTGTTGTACTTTTTACTTCCTTGTAGCAGTAAAAAGGATTTGAGTGTGATCCCATGGCAACAGGTGCAAATATCAACAGGTGTTCATAAAACTAATACTATCTTTTATTGATACTTTAATATCACATACTGTATATCTGTTAAACTACCAATGTAAATCTCAAAGGGGGAAACCCTCTGTGTTTATCAAAACGTGACTTTTGATAAACATGGGTGACTCATGCAGCCAGATAGGTCCCACTGCAAAAACAAAGCAGAAAAATTCAAAAGGCTGTGGAAGGGACATGCCTTGAATCATCATAGAAGCTACATCAATTAACCAAAATCACAAGAACAAAGTGCTTAGTCACTGTGGCTTTGAACTAAATAATAATAAAAGTTGTACATGTAAATGTTTGGGTTGTTGATATACTGTTAATTTACAGTGAAACTGTTAACATTTTTAATTATTTTTCAGCCGTTACTGTTGCTGCTTTGGTTCACACTCATTGTGCGTGTGTGTATGTGGGTGTGTGCAACAGCAGGGTTGAATAAAAGAAAGTAAAAGAAAAAACAAGAAAAACAAACAAATGCACATGCTCAGTAGCAACCAGGCATAAAAAGAGCCCTGTAGATTTTGAACATAGTGGAAAATGTACCATGTTAAAAGTCTAATATTTGCCATAAGAACTGTCTGAGACCTAAAGCAAACTGTCTAAGAACCATATCTTCAGATAAATGTTAATGTTTTTCATGGGTGTGCCTTTTTTGTGTTGGAAACTTTTACTTTTGGTACTTCACCTAGCGCCAGTATTTTAAAAGTGGGTATTCAGACTTGTGTTGATAATTTTCTCAGTACAAAAGCAACCCTGGATTTCTCTGCATGCTGCTGTGAGAAAACACAACTTATTGTATCCTTTGTCCTTATAACTCAAACTCATAGTGCATGGAGAAAAATGTCAAATATTTGTACATGCCCATGCAGACATTCCTGCCCAAGCTCTTACCCCAACTTTAATTGCATATTACGTGTCACAAAATGAGTCAACAGAGGTGAATCACCCACTATCATGTATTTATAGGCATCTTACTGTGAATGAGAGTGGCGTGGTAGTCTCTTGAATTAAGATAAGACCTTTATAATTTTACTGCATTGTAAATGGACTAAGTCTGGACTCAGTTAACTGCACTGGCAGGTCAAACAACATACTGAAACAAAGATGACGATACAGAAATTCTAGTCGAAAACCAGTTTCTTTGTAACACACATCAGCCTGGCTCTGAAAAATAAGATAGGAAATCGACAACTGAGCTAGACAGAATTTAAAAAAATCTGCATTGCTCATCAATTACTGGTAACTTCCTTCACGGCATTGTGAATCATTTGCTGTGTCTTTAACTGGAGATAGAACCTTCTAGTGAACCAACCAGCTGACTGCTAGTAACCTGGCTGGTTTGTCATGATATCATGCAACATTTCCAATACTGGCAACATTTGCAGGTAGATTTTAGATTTGTGCTCTTGGTTTTGTTGGGTGTGTCATGTATTGCATAGATAGTATTGTCACCAAAGGGACGAGCAGGCTTCCTAAATGTCACCTTAGCTGACTCCATAGGCAACATACTGCTGAGCGATATTCCCCCCATGTGAAAATGCCAGTGGGCAGAGAATTATCATATAAAGTTTCAAAGCTACAGGGTGCCGGTCTAGTACACTGTGATGAGTCGGTGACCATATGACGAGCTGGCTTGGGTTCGAATCTGACCTGCGGCTCTTTGCTGCATGTCTTTTAATTTCTGTTATCATGCAAAAGAGTGATGGAAGAATAGTTATACTCGCCTTAGTTAAACATAAACAAAAACAACAACCGTAACAACAAAACATAAGAAGTTGACGAACAAGTCTGCTCAAGAGACGCTTGTACCTCAATAATTATTTTTGCAGGAGTTCACGTTGTTTTTTTTGCAAGTCGTGTGCTGAGCGCTGTGTTTATCTTCTTGGAATTAAGTCAAACATAGAAAGTATGGCTATTTGCCAAGGGTGTGGCATGTCACCTCTGGTGCAGTATTAGATATTCACCGACAGGATATCAAGGTATATTTAAGATTTGGATCAAGGGCGCATCTAAAACCTGCAGGACACTGGCCTTCGAGGCCTGGAGTTGCCCATCCCTGGGCCTAGAATCTTGTATGTCTGGGACAACAGAGTAAGGACCCAGGTGTGGGAGGAAGAGGAAGTCACTGCAAGTCAATCATGCTATTTATATCTTAGGGACAAGGATATCATACTCTGGAGCGTAACAGAAATAACCCTTTAGCATGTCTTTATTCTAAATAATCACATTAAAGACACTTTTGTATATGCATTAACTGTGAGATAGTCAAGGAAACAAAGTCACTTAATCCAACTGAACCAAAGTGAAGGGATCACCTGGGAGTATTTAGACTTTGCAATCAAATGTGAACACTGACATTATCATTTAAGTCTGTGTACCAATATATCTCCATAACACCAACTATTCTTCAGCTAGGGGGGAAAAATCACAGTAACCAAGTGATTATACGCAGATTATTAAGGACTTTTACTGCACATTGTTGTATTGACAAATTGCACAGATCACCTACGCAATACAAGCTGGAGGATATTGCTAAGTGTCAGTGTTACTAACCGTCACCAACAAGAGGCTTTAACCAATCATCAGACTGATATTTGAAGAAAAGTAGCAACTCAGATCAACTGTTAAACAAGTCGAACATAGCTCTTTTACTTCAGTAAATTTGCCCATGATCTGACTCACGCTTCACATGCTCACCATTTTCACCCGCAAATATTAAAAGGAAAACACGTGGATTTCTTTGATTGGATAAAACAGACTCATTCCATTTGATGTATGATGATCAATGTTTCTACAGTGAATAACACTGAGCACTAGTTTTCTGAAGGTCTGTTTTTTAGTTGTTGTTGTTGCTGTTGTTTCTTAAAGTTGCCTACATAAAAAAGACTCATAACACAAAGAATGTTGTGCCTACGCTTAACAAACAACTTAGCAAAGAACCAATGTTAAAGTGTTACTTCCAGCCTGTAACAACAAAACTCAACTTGTTCCTGTTTCTTGGATTAGAGTTTTTTTTTTAAATCAATAACGTGATTGCCAAAGAGCTGTTAGCCAATAGCTTGGCATATCTCAGCATGTTGTACAGTGTTCTTCATTCATTTGAGGAAATGTAGGACAAAAGACGTGACAGGCCTAAAACAAGCATCTGTTATTTCTTAAGAAATAACACCAAAGATCTCACATAGGACATGAGAGATCCATTTGGCCCATTAGTTGACCCATGAACTGTTCACCAAAGCCTCATCAGGAATGGTCTCAGGGGAAGGATGGCTGTCAAGAAGCCATTCTTTATGAGCTATGCCAAATTACACAAGAACTGGACTGAAACTCATTTGCAGCAGGTCTTATGGAGTGATGCATCCAAATTTGAAGTTTTTGGTTCAAATTGCTTTCAATATCGAAGGAGAGTTTCAGGATATTCAAGTTATTTCTTAGACATCTTGTCAAAACTGATGAAATTATGAACACAGAAGAGTCCCATTAGAGTTTAATCCACCATGCAGTACCATCTGAAAAGCATCTGATCGGTAGCTGCTTCATTTTTCAAAATGACAGTGATCTCAAATAGACTGCTAATGCATTAAAACTATACCCAGACAGAAAAAAACACAATGAAAGTCATGGATTGGCCTCCCAAGAGTAAAGACCTCAATGTTGTTGAAGCAGTGTGAGATCATCTTGATATCAAATAGGTAGCCAACATCCAAACACCTTTGAATGTCCTCCAAGAAGCCTGGAGAAATGAAGACTTTAAGAAATTACAGCAAAGCTGAAAGCGTGCCTAAGAGTTCAGGTTGAATAAATGTACTGAGAATTGTACAAACTCTTGTTTTTTTGCCTCATGTGCATTTTCATTTGCACTTCCATGTTTCATTGACCTGTTTCTCAACTTCCTAGAAAATAAATGATATGAGGGATAGTCCAATTACCCGACAAACACAAATCACTGCCAATCACAAATACAATACCATACAATAAATATCCAAGCTATTTATCATTTAAATGTCTTGTTGGGACTATATATATAATATTCTGTCCTATTTAGAAGAGTCAGATTATGGACTTGCAATGGGGTAAGTCTAACTGTTTGAAGCACATTAAAATATCTGTTATCTATGTCTCTATGCAGACTGGTTCTTTTTGTCGTGGCACACTTTCTATTTCTTGAACTGTCTTGATGTATATTAAGCTCTTTCTTTGTTCAAAAGACTCAGAAAACAAAGGAGAGCATTATAAAAGCTGGAAAGTCATTTAACAGGCGTCATCACACTTGCTGGAGAATGCTTTTCTTTCTTACTTGTGTCCAAACAAATTGTTATTCTTACACTTCTGTGAAATAATGCTCCTTTGTTCTTGTGACAGCTCTGTCGTCACACATACAGTTGTGGACAGAAGTTTACATACTCATCATGGGCATGAATGTAATGGTAAGTTTGGGCTTTGAATGATTTCTTTGAACTCTTCTTTTTCCAGGGTGGACTGAGTGTATACCACAACAAGTTGCACCTCAACCAGAAGCTTTTGGGAACTATCAACAAGCGTCTGGTACACTTCTGGCTGGATATTTGACCACTCTTCTTGGCAGAATTCATTTAAATTAGTTGGTTTCATGGCACAGATCAGGCTTTATAAGCATAATCCACAAATTCTGAATAGGGATAAGGGTTTTGGGAAGGCCATTCAATAACCTTAATATTATCCTTCTTGATCCATTCCAAAATCAGTTTTGATGAATATTTGGGATCATCGTCTGGCTGGAACACCCAATCAAGTATCTTCTTTTCTTCTAAAGCAGACAAAAAATTATCGACAACCCATACATGGGGTGACGTGGACATTTCATTTTAAGCGGACAAGCAAACAAACATGAAAAAGGGAGAAAAAATAAATAAATTATAACCTCTGCTGTCCCTGTGGTAAGAGGAAGTATAAAGTCACCAAGTTCACAGCCACCTCAGCAAGACAGAGAAAACAAAAATAAAAACCTAGCCACAGGTTGAACAGAGGGAAACCTTCAGAACAGAGACAAGCTTCTCTAAGATTAAAGTAATCCTGAGGAATTATATAGAATTGAGACACATAAAAGAGCTTGACAGTCCAAAGCGCATGCAGTTTTTTTCCGTTTTGTTTTGTCTTGGGGTTTTTTTTTGCACAGATGTAACAAATGACATCCTTTTTTGATATGACATATCTGAGGTGGCCACCAGGGGTTTATTGAATCTTAAAACCTGCATCTAATAGCGCCAAAGAATAAAGAAAAACATTCTAGCACGGCCCTAATCTTAATCCAGCTAAACGGACAGGAAATGTTGTGGATTTCCCCTGAAGCTCATTCTCCTGAGAGTGTGATTGGCTCTGTGTGTGTGTTTTTAGGGTTGCTGGATAAAGGATATGTTGTTGTTATTCTCGCTGATGCGTGTTTCAGCTGCGTAACTATTATCTAATCCCTGAAGCCGCTGTACTGCCCCAGTCGAAGTTCAGTTTCACTTTGAGGAATGCAGCGTCCGACTTGTTGCCGTGTAGGTCTGAACATGCGTAGTTATTGCCCGCACAATATTTGCGAAGTGAAAAGTTGCAGTGTCATGTTGGTGTATATTCCTCCTCCCCCAACACCAGCACCAGCACCGACACTACAGCCTTTGGACGTCGGCCCTCAGCGACTCAGAGCACCGACGAAGTTCACAAGTGCACATTTGTCCCTTTGACGTGGAGGACGAGATATCACCGGGTTTCCTGGTAGGACGGAGAGCTCCGTACAGAGAAACACCGGCGAACACCTATCGTGCTGATTGGGCAAGTCTTGCGTAACTTGCTTGAGTTGGCTTCTGTTTTGCTGAATGCGCCCCGTTCTCTTGCGACGAGGACTCTTAGCGTCTGCCGATCAGGTGTTTTTGTAGGTAAGTTAATCTGCAGCTGTTAGAGAATAAAAGCAGAGCGGACGCGCCCTTTGGGGGGGGGGTCGGAGAGGGGGATCACTGCGATGTGTTTAAAGACGGTTGCCGTGAGTTTGTGGTCCTCCAGCAGCACTCGTGACATCACTATTCCGACATTAGCAACGTTCACGGACACGCTGATCCGACAGCACGGGTAGTTTGAACGGTTCTTGTTGATTAGTGGAGTTTATTTCCTCTGCTGGTGCGCAGAATCCTAAAGGGGAATTGAAACTTTTGCTCTTTGTCGCCTGTGCATGCGGAGTACTGAATGCTGCTGTTGTGCTCTTTCTTTGACTTTTGGGGCTTTGCAGATAAAAAATCAAATAAAATTCAAATAGAATCGGGTGGAATTTTGTTCAGGAGCTTTGATTAAAAAACATTTTGTTTGTTGATTAATTAGCGAATTATAATAATAACAATAGTAATCTTAATACACACAGGATACACAGTCACAAAAGAGCATGCTTTTTAGGATAACTAGCTAGTTTCCTACACGTTACCCAACTGGCTTGATGTGTATTTATTGTTTCTGTCTGTGGTTGAATGGCACACACAAATAAATTGTAGGTCTTTGTTCAAATATTTTAGGCTGTGTAGCGTGTAGCACTTGGCTGGGGTTTCTGTTTATTTAACATCCTTGCAAGAAGCTTGGGAACTGTTTATTTCCCAAATATCACCACCTCCAGGGTGTCAACTATTTTTCAGCTACAGGGAAGGAATGTGATCAGTGCTCTCTGTTCGCCAGCAAGATTACACAAAATCTCTTAGGCTGAATGTCATGACACTTGCTAAAGCGTGGAGATCTGCATCCCTCTCCTCAAATGTCAGAGATGAGGCAGTGGGGTTATCTGATTTTCTAAATTATGTCCATTAGACCCTTTATTAGGTCAACTGCACATTAACAGAGATATCTAATCCACAAATCAAATGGCAGAAGCTTAGTGCATTTGGGCATGTAGACATGGTCAAAATGACCTCCTGAAGTTCAAAGCAAGCATAGGAATGGGGGGGGGGTGATTTAAGTGATTTAAGTTTGAACATGGCATGGTGTTTGGTTTCGGATGGGTTGATTTGAGTATTTCAGAAACTGCTGTTCTGCTGGGATTTTCCATTCAACCATCTCTAGGTTTTACACAGAATGGTCAGAAAAAGAGAAAATATCCAGTGAGCGTTGCGTTTTCTGGGTGTAAATGCCTTGTTGATGCACGAGGACAGAGGAGAGTAGCCAGACTACTTTGAGCTGATAAGAAGGCAACAGCAACTCAAATAAAAATAAAATGGCAACTCTACACAGCTGTCTTATCCAGAGAGAGAGAGTGCACTTTAAATTAATGATCACATGTGGAAATAGGCCTAGTTCTTTTGATTTAGGTGAGGGTGCTCTGTGCAGAAAGCAGGATACATGGCGCTCACTTCCTTGGACAGTTACGTGCACTGTTCCCACATAGGTGCAATCGGACATCGCACGAACTTTGGTTAGACTTTGTCACATGCACTGGTCTACAAAATTCAGGCGTGGCAGAACTTGCTTATGAGTATTTTTTGTCTTCTTGGGCTGTTATGACTGAGTTACAAGATGTTGCAATTCTTTAAAACACTACAGTCCTCCCGTGGTATTCAACTCCAATCTTCCTCTTTTTTTCTTTTTTTTTTTTTCAGAAAATGTGCTCTTGTCATCACCAACCTTTGACTCGAGAAAAGTCAATGGTAACACGAAAGATGACACAGCAGATGCGCTTTTGTCACTACTATTACAGGATGTGTACTCACTACAGCTCAGCAGTTTAGGATGACATTTATTTCAGCTTTGAGCCATTTAAAAAGGTAGTTTTGAAATAAGCCTGTTTTATTAGCCATAAGTGCTGACTTAAAAAAAAAAAAGAAACTCCTTAAATCAAATGGAGGTATTTGATGACTAAATGCGACTAAACTAAACTGCACTCCCACCTGCGGTGCTACCGGTCAGGACCTTGGTCAAACAGAACCTTCATATCTACCTAATATCGATAAACTGGTCAGAACGTGTCGTTTCAGCGGTACTGTTTTACTCCCTCCTCGAGTGGACTTCTCCCTCTTATCTTTTTTTTTTTCATCATTTTACTGCCATCAGTTTTTCTCTCTTTCCCAAGGTGTGCTTTCCTCAAAATCTCTCTTTTTTTCTGCTCTATCTCCCCTTTTGGTCTGACACATTCGGTCATATGACCAGCAAACAGTCCTTTCTTCATCTCCACCTCATGAGCTGATTTGTTTTGCTTTAAGCTGCAGCAGCAGCAACTGACACTGGCATGCAGGACGTTTTACTGTTTGTTTGACATCTAGCTGATCTAGGTGCGCTGTTCTGCATAAAGAGGCACGCTACAAAATAATTGTTTCTGCCTTTTTATTTATTTATTTGCAATTTTTTTGTAATTTGACAGCTCAGTACATTAATTCGTGTAATTAGCTTTGAACCTTTTACAGAAAACCATTTGCATATCTCTTACGTAAGAGGTAAATAAGTGTGTAAGTTGAGAGTAACAAAAACAAAACATTCGCCAAACAAATTGGCTTTCAGACAAATGGCTGTCACTCACGCTTCCACCATCCCTCCATCTTTAGTGTCAGTGACTTCAGTGAGGCAAATGACTAATGTTGGACCTTAGTGACCAGACCTCCTCCAAGTATCTGATTTTAGATTACTTCTGATTGGGTAAAGCCACTCCAAAAGTTTTTTCACTATCTGTTTGATAGGTTTACTTTGGTTTATCAGACTAATCAAACAGATAGCGAACTTCAACATTGCACCTTAAACAGTGGAATCGCATATTGAGAGTTCCAGTGAAAGATGCAAAATACAAGTTTGACTCTTGGAATCAACTTCATTTTTTACAGCTTTATTTTTCATGACATATTGAGGAGAGGGAATGAGCTTTACTTGGCCAGCAAATTCAATTAAGCCTAATGTCAACTGTCTAGTTATTTGTGAGCCTCTCAAAACAAGGGGCTATGTATAAAAATGAATGACATCTATTCCTAAATAGTTAATGCAAAATCTTGGGTGAACATGTTGAATTAAGGCCGTAAATCTGCACTTCAATTAAAGCTTAACCCAACCCAAACCAAAATAAAATATTGTCCAAAAATGTATAGGCCAGTTTGGCAGGTCAGTATTATGTTAGAATAGTAAAATATACCACATACAGCAAAATACGCAACTTAAAAATTAGCATGGGCCCGGTGACTCATTTGGGTACAATTTGGATCTTTTAATAACTATATTTAACCACCATCTTCAGGTAACATGGTAAAAAGATATACATACTATACGGGAAACTGATCATTAATCATTAATAAAAAAAGAAAAAAAAAAGATGTATTTGTTAAGGACAATAAAAGCATATTTGTGCATTCCAAGATGATAATAACAGCTTGAAAGCCATTATCTGGTCATTTCATTTCATTTCTCTTAAACATCATGGCCAGATAAGTGTCGCTAGTTTTTACCTTTCACTACCGAGATGAACTGTGTGACGACACCAGCTTGCTGTGATGCTGAGAGCTGGTTTTGTTTCTGACTGTTGGAATTTATACCCTCCATTGCTTTAAATAGTGCAAATTTATATGTTTATCAGTCAGCTGGTTTCTGCACAATATCAGTCCTCTGTGACTCACACGCAGACCGCTCGCTGAGCCTTAATGAGTGAGCAGTGGAGGATTGTAAATGGACAAGTTATCAGGCTTATCAAGTGAAAAATTATGCTCTGTGTGCTTTGTAGAGCTGCGGCAATTAGCTTTTCAATGGATTGCAAGCTGTTTGAAAACAACTGATTATTTAATAGTTTTCAACAAAAGCTGCCAGACACTCTGGTTTCAGATACCGCTAGACTGCTTATGTTTCTTTGTCACATATCACAGCCAATTGAATGTTTGGAATCCACCTTCTTCAATTCTGTGATGTAACAATCACTTAGTTAATATTCATTTGAATCCATAAATTCACTCGATATATTTTAGTTGTCTAAATGATGTCATCATGACTGGCAAATTGATACATTCAGAAATTGTCCTAACAAATCTGTATTGAGCCAGATGTTACTCTATGAGGATAAAATATCGCAGTCGTATAGAGGCCAAGAAATAAATAAAGCAATAGAGATTAAATAACATAAAAGCAAAAAAAGTAGAATTATAACTGGTTTATATGCAGACTGTGAACCTGCAGTTATAAAGACTTTAGAAGAAATCACAAACATGGTGAATATTTCCTCAGCTGAATAAAGCAGTTCATCACAACACATTTTTTTCTGATTCATTTGTAAGGAAGTGAAACCCTCAGTGTGTCACAGTCACACACCCACATACGCAAAAGAAAAAAAATGTCATATCCGGAGATCTTGATTATATTTGCTTCTTTTTAAATCACTGAATAACTCAGTTTTCTTAACTCCCTCTCTCTCCCACTTGCTCCTTTTTTACCCTCTTCTCTCCAGGATAAGCATCACGTGAGTTGAAGAAGAATCCCTGCTATGATACAACTGATTGCAGTTGCACACATGTGCCAACCATTTCCCTTGTTCGTGTAAAAACGCTAAATGGCAGAAGACTTCTGGAAACGTCAGAATGGACTACTTTGAGAAACCCGAATTCTTTCAAATCTGGACCGAAAGTAATTTCATGATCACTTCTTTTGCTCTGGGAACTGTGTGACACAAGTATTGTCAGTCATGTCAGATAGGTCTGGATACGTGGATGAGCGAGCCTTATGTGGTTCACCATCAGTTTACAAATATGTTTCCTCACTGTATTTCTGCAGAGAAACACATGACTTGTGCTTAATTTTTGCAGCATCTGGACATCTTACTTCGCCTGCTGGCTGTAGCAGTGATCGCCGATGGAATGTACTGTTATGCAGGCGGTTGTCGACATGCTAAAAGACTATTTTTGTGTTGAATTTTTTTTGGCAAAATGGCGGAACCGAGGAAACGTGCACACTGTAGCCTTTACACTGACGAGTTGAAGACCAAAGGAATTTTCTCTGTTGAAAGTCTGAATCCAATGGGATAAGAACTAACAACATTTGACTGTAAAAGACTATATCACTGAAAACTAGAACCAAAGTGCTTTCTCCCCATAATGCACTGCCCTAAAAAGAAGAAACGTCCAACATGCGACTCAGATTTCTCAGCTATTGTGGTTCCCTCTATGCGTGGGTCTGGGTATCTTGACTACACCGTCGAGACCCATGCTTCAAGGGCCCTGAAGGCCATGGATGAGTTCAGACGGCACGAAATGCTGTGTGATCTGGTGCTGCATGTCACATACAAGGAGAGGACAGTAGACTTCAAGGTAATGAGTTATGTTTGAGATTTTGGAATCATAGTGCAGTTTTTGTTGTTTTTTTTTGTGTAACAGTTTAATGACAACACTTCAAATGACAGCTTTTCCACATTCTGTAAGTTTGTCCATTTACATGCAAAGTGGAGTCCAGATATAATAAAAGGCTCTCGGACAAGCTGAATATAAAAGTGAATAATTATTCAAAATGATTCACGTTATTGATCCTGTTAATGTGAACCCATTTTGTAAGTGTAAAAAAAATGATTTGCAAATCTCATAAACCAAATTTTACTCACAATAGGGCAAGCAACAAGTCTCAACAAAAAAAAAAAAAATGACAGGGCCATGTTTCCCACTGTGTAGCATTGCCTCTTACACTCTGTAAGCAGCTGTATACTGAGCAGATCAGCTGATGAACCTTTGGGAGAGGAACGTTGTCCCCTTCTTGTCTGATACAGGTATCTACCTGCTCATCAGTCTTGGGTCGTCTTTGTCATATTTTCTTATTTCACAATGCTCCAAATGTTTTCATTTGGTGAAAGATTTTGATTGCAGGCTAACCAGTTTAGCATTCTTCTACTATGAAGCCATGCTTTGGGAATAGATCCAATATGCAGTTTAGAGCTGTCTTACTGTAATATATGCAGGGCCTCCGTAAAGGTCGCCTGAGAGGGAGCATATGTAACCTCTATACACCTTCCAGCCTTGATGGTGCCTTGCCAGATGTGTGATCTAGCTATTTCACAGGCACTAATGCACCTTGATGGCATCAGAGATGCATTAAAATGAGCTTTGGTCAAACGGGAGGTGTCTGGATCATGTTCACGTATGGCTCCTTCTTTGCACCATAGAGCTTTAACCTACATTTGTGAATGACACAGTGAATTGTGTTCACATATGGTGATTCTAAATGTTCCTGAGACCATGCAGGGATTTCCTTTGCAGAATCATACCTGTTATAGATGCAGTGCCCATTGGATCTCAACTAGGCACCCCCCATTGTGTTCCTATGAGTATTACCCAGAAGGTAAAGAGCTTAGATCAGGGGTCTCGAAATCCAGGCCTCGAGGGCCGGTGTCCTTGATTCAACACAGCTGGTTTAAATGGCTAAATTACCTCCTCAACGTGTCTTGAAATTCTGGCCTGGTGAAGAACTAATCATTTGAATTAGGTGTGTTGACCCAGGGTGATATCTAAAACCTGCAGGACACAGGCCCTCGAGGCCTGGAGTTCGAGACCCCTGGCTAAAATGAAGCCGGGGAGGAGGCATGCACAGCTCTACCTGCCTCTCAGTCCTCCGGTGTTCCTGGTTCCTTTGAAGGCATCCTTGCCAGGGTGGCCCTCTGGTCAAGCCCTCTTCCTTCATTCAGCCATACCCATTATCAGCAGCTCTCCTCTAAATCCATGCACTTCTTAATCCAGTTAGTTAACATTTAGTGGCCTGGAAAAGTAGGCCCTGAGGATCTGTTAATTTTTAAGACTAGAATAACTTGTAAGAACCCTTTGAGCGATCTTAAATCGCTCAAAGATCTACCTTTACTTTATCAAAAGGGGTTAAAAAGGGAATGTCCACAAGGTGCAGGATATTTAACTTATGCAATTTAGCAGTAGCAAAGCAAAAGCCAAATAAAATAATAATAACTTAAGTATAATTCAAGTGATTTGATTAACTAATTAACAGTGTTAATTGCATGCTTGAATTTATAATATAACACAGGAAAAATGAGAAGAGGAAAAGCCAGGAAATATAAAACCAATTTGTGAGTCCACAGTGTTCGGGCAGCGGTTGCTCCTCTGGCATTTCTTGCTGTAATTTCTAACTATGGACTCCCAGGACCAGATCTTCAGATGTTTACTGCCTATCACAAAGAAACTCGAGCAAGGACAGCTTTGAATGTTCCTAGGAGACCTCTTTTATAATCTTTTGCTCTTTTTGATGTCCACAATCTCCCTGTTTTAAGTCCCACCCTATTGCTTCTCCCTCACTCCCTCTGGGACATTTCACATCCATGATTTAAAGCTAAATTCAAACATCAAAACCACTCCATCACAATGGTTACAGTTTCTTCTTTTCTATGTTGTACTTCGACACGATTTATCGTTAACTCCATCACAAATGAATCATCAGTCACATATAAATATATACTTTCCTCTATGTTGCTTTCAGTTTATGCTATTTTACTTCAGTGGGATTTATCATTAGCTTAGTCACTGGAGACACTAATGTGCCAAGGATGACGCTGAATCGTACTAACACACACAAAATCCACACATTACTCTTCATTTTCAGTCTTGTTGTACCCGTTCTAACTTTTTTGAGACGTTGCTGCTGTCTAATTCAAAATGAGCTCATAATTTTTCTTGCATCGCTTGTCATTCAGTTGTTGAGCACATTTCCAGTGTTTCATTATCATCACACACTTTTTTTTTCAGGTTCACAAAGTTGTGCTGGCATCCTGTAGCTCCTACTTCAGAGCCATGTTTACCAGCAGCTTCAAGGAGTGTCATGCTTCGGAGGTCACCCTGCGTGATGTCTGCCCTGAGGTGGTCGGGAGACTTATTGACTTTGCCTACACCTCTCACATCACAGTGGGAGAAAAGTGTGTATTGCATGTTCTTTTGGCTGCTATGAGGTAAACATACTTTAGACCCAGACCACTGTGTTAAGTCATATTTTGAGGTGAAGACTGTTTAAATGTTCCTCTGCTTCTGTTACATTCTACAAGGTATCAGATTGAGGACGTGGCAAAGGCATGTTGCGATTACCTGATTAAACATCTAGAGCCAGCTAACGTCATTGGCATCTCCCGCTTCGCTGAGGAGATCGGTTGCACAGAACTGCACCAACAGAGCCGGGAGTACATCAATACACACTTCAGTGAGGTAACTTCACATTCAACAGCTTTGACATGCAGTTATTGTAATAAGAAACAGTGTCTTTCCTGTCAAATTATTCTCACGTAGCTAAAAAGAAGTTGAGCATTAAAAATGCTGAAGTGTCCCAGGTTCCTTTTATACACCACTGCACTCATGTGGTGGTTTATATGCTATCAGTGGAAATGAACTCTCACTGAATGTGAGAGTGAATGAATAGTGGAATTGTAAAGCACTTTGAGGGTCTCGAAAAGCGCTATATAAATGCAATCCATTATTATTATTATTATTATTATTATTATTATTATTATTATTATTAGTGAGAGGCCACGGGCGAACGTCACGTGATCTAGCAACATCACCAAAATGCGTGTCTGGGAATGGATAGGACCAGAGGGCCTATTTGCACCTAGGCAAATACATCCACTTCTATACTCATCAGCTGAGCCTTTATCTGAACTGCCACCGCTTGGTGCAGCAGCCATGCTTAGGTGCATTAAAATGTCCCTCTTAAGATCCCTTTTCTCTCAGAGAGACATCTGGACAACACCTTGCGAAACGGCACCTTTCCTATCTGAGAGCATAGCAGGCCAAACTCCACCCAAGAGTGGAGAGCATGAAGACAAGTCCAATCTGGCAGTAACCCGTTCTGAAGACTAACTAGTTCAACCAACTCAGTGGGGATGATTTTTTTAAGTCAAAGCACACATATATCCACCAATCACATGCTAATTGGTGGATATATGTGGACATACTTTAAGTATCTTTAGGCAGGCACGAGGCCGTCTTATCTCACAGAATCAACAGTGTTTTTCTTGTCCACACATAATTATGCACAGCTT
Source organism: Hemichromis elongatus (assembly GCA_015108515.1). Classification (NCBI taxonomy): domain Eukaryota; kingdom Metazoa; phylum Chordata; class Actinopteri; order Cichliformes; family Cichlidae; genus Hemichromis; species Hemichromis elongatus. The sequence continues at coordinate 3,406 of VUQR01014661.1, read as the reverse complement.
AGAGACCCATCCCACTGGCTCGTGTTCTGTTTTCTTTCTAATCGAAGTGTCAGAGTTTAATGCTTACCTAAAACCAAGCTCCACATATCTGTCTGAGTCGAGACCAAATCGAGCCACCATGTCCCTGCCGAGCCTTTCATATGTTCTTTTTGCCAATACTTATTCTGACTTCTCCTGTTGCCTTTTTCGTGAAATGATGGAATCTATCTTTTATTGTCTCCCGCTGCCGCATACCTATCGACTCACATGAATGGAAGTAATTCTTAAACTTGAAAAGTAAATTGAATGAAATCCAAATAAACATCTGCTGCTGCATCTCTTTTTGAAGGTGACCAAAGAAGAGGAATTCTTCAGCCTTACTCACTGCCAGCTGCTGGAGCTCATCAGTCAGGACAGTCTCAAGGTGCTCTGTGAGTCTGAGGTGTGTGACATTAAACTAAAAACTTGAAATGTGATTCAGAGCCATATAACAGGCATGTCGTTCGCAAATTGTATTCATTCAAAAATATACTTAAATGAATCTCCTAATAGATTCTCTAATAGACGTGACTAACAAATTGTGCATTGATAAACTGTAATAAAATCCATATCAGGTGTATAAGGCCTGCACAGACTGGGTACGCTGGGATATGGAGAGCAGAGCCCCCTATTTGCATGCCCTCTTGAATGCAGTTCATATCTATGCGCTGCCGCCTAAATTCCTGAAGAACCAGCTGCTGTCCTGCCCCATCCTCAGCAAGGTAAACCACAGTTGCACTCATAAAAACTACTGTTTTTTGTTATTTCATAATCAAAGTGTAAAAAAAACAACATGACTCATTTTTTCTATATTTTTTTTATTTTGTGACTATCCTAATTTTAGGCTAATTCCTGTAAGGACTTTCTGTCCAAAATCTTCCAGGATATGACCCTGAGGAAGCTTCCTCCTGCTCCTAATCGTGGAACTCAGTTCATCTATGTGGCCGGCGGGTAGTTATCAAACACTGTATATGCTCAGCAAACATGTGTGACTGGCTGCAGCAAATATTTTGAGGTTTTGACTGTCATGTATTAATCATTATTATCAGACAACACATTATCATGATAATGAGCTCAGACTGTGTTTAATCGTGAATTCAGAAAGTGGCTAAGTCTGCCATCTGGTGACTGTTCAGCAGGTTACACAGTCTGTCTTTCCTGCAGAGCAGCCCTGCTTTCTGGGCTCCTATCCATCATTGAAAAATCTGTTTTTCGACTTGTTGTTATCATAAGAGAAATCATCCTGCGTGAACTTCTAACTGATGATTGAGCTGTATTGACTTATTTAATGATCATGTTGTTCTGTTTTTGTAGACCTGTTTTATGGGATGATGCTGTTGTGGAAACACAGACACAATCATAGCAATCAGTGCGTATTGACATAAGGAAGAGCAGATAATGACTGGCGTATTATTTTCACATTTCCTACTGATTGAGACTAAATTTTGAGACCAGCTTTGCATGCGTACATGAATCACCATATTATGTCTTTGGATATTTGTGCCTCTATATGACAGGATCCTTTATATCCTTTTTAAACTTTATATTTATTTAAAAAAAAAAAAAAGAATTCAAATTTTTTTGTCTGTTCAGATACCGGCAGCATTCTCTGGCATCCATGGAGGCTTACGATCCAAGGAGGAATATGTGGATAAAACTGGCTGACATGGGGTCGCCGTGCAGTGGTCTGGGAGCCTGCGCACTGTTTGGACTGCTCTACACTGTATGTTGCATCAGTTATCGTACCATCAATGAAATGAGCTTTAATTGGTGAACAACACGCAGAGAGAAGATACAATGCAGTAAACTTAGACTTACTCTCACTGGACTCTTTACTCGATACACCTGCTCAACTCCATATAAATGCAATCTAATGAGCCAATCACGTGTCACTAACTCAATGCAATTATGGATATAATGATGGTCAAAATCACCGGATGAAATTCATATCAAGCATCAGAATGGGGAAGAAAGGTGATTTAGGTGACTTTGATAGTGACATAGTCTGAGTACTTCAGAAACTGTTGCTGTTTATTTTTTCACAACCATGTCTCGGGTTTACAAAGAATGGCGTGAAAAAGAGAAAATATACAGTGAGCAGCGGTTCCCAAGGTGAAAAACCTTGATGATGCTAGAGGTCAGAGGGAAACTGCTGCAAGAGGATATGAAGACATTATTAACTCAAATAATCACTTTTTTAAAGCAAAGGTATGCAGAAGAACATCTCTGAACAGACATGTAAACGTTGAAGAGGAACACTACACAAGGAGCCACTGTAGGGGATATTTTCTTGCTGTACTCTGGTCACCTTGGTACCAACTTAAACCCCACAAACTACCTGACCATGTCCATCCTCTTTATGACTATATAAATCAGGGGTCTCAGACACACGGCCCGCGGGCCAATTGCGGCCCACAGGACGATATTTTGTGGCCCCCGCATCAATCCAAAAATTAAATGTTAGTGCGGCCCGTCAGTTTGATATGTAGGGCACTTTACAGTTTTGTGTGCGAAGCTGAACAAATCTACCAATCACGGTGAAGTATTGGTAGCTCTTGGGGGCGGGACATCGACCGGGCTTGATGCAAGCAAACATGTCCTAGACCCGCCCCTGCACAGTTACCAGCTGTCAGCTACATAGAAAAGGATCCTGGTGTTATTTGTCTCTCAGAAACAGTTCATAACTTCCCTTCGACCCATGCATGTCACCTAAAAGGTAAACCTTTTACCACCTGTTCAGCTCTGATGATTCAATAAGGACATCTCCTGGTTTCTTCATCTTCATGTTTCCCTCTCACGACATATCCTAACTGATATCAAGACCAGCAGCTTTTATGGCTGTGGCTCCAGCAAACATCAGCTGATACTAGGAAGTAATATTAAATCAATTCTAACAACAGCATATAAAGCTTAAACGTGCTGCTGTTGTTCCTAGCGCGACATCCACTAGTTTACTCTTTCTGGCGCAAAGTGGGCGATAAACAAACAAGAGAGACGGACTTGCGACAGAAAAGTCAATCAGCTGATCACTGATTAGTTTCGTGATTGACATAGCAAAAGGAGAGGGAGGAGGAGAGAATTAGACAAGAAGAGGCAGCAGCGTAAAGATGAAGCAAAAATAACTCCAGCTTTGTGTCTTTTTTTTCCCCATTCTATTACGGGGCAGATCGCGTTCCTTTTTATCTCAAAAGTTCGACCTCATCGGCTGTAATTTGTCCAGCACAGAGTCGATTATGACCAATTATACCCTTAAAAAAAAAATCGGGCAAATGCCCGGTATGCCCGATGGCCAGTCCAGCACTGGGTGAAGTATCAAGTCTTTTCAAGTAAACCGGTTCAAGTCCAATTCAAGTCCCAAAGTCAAGGTAAGTGTAAAAGTCCAAGTCAC
>VUQR01014655.1:0-20565 GCA_015108515.1 Hemichromis elongatus | reverse complement strand
TTTTATTCTTATTGAGCTGCTCTCAAAACGTTTTTAAACACCTTGTAAATCACTTTTTAAACCAAAAGTCTTTGTCATGAAGTTAAAGATGTGATGAATTTAATATAGATTTCAGATACCCCCAAAAAAGAGCATCCATTCTGAGTGCTTCTTGTTTCTTTCTCCTAAACAGTCTTCCAGGGGACTTCAATCGCTTCAAATGCATGGCCGGAGAAAGACGAGGGCCTGGCTCCAGCATTTAAAAGTGCCAATTCGATTTTGCTGAAGCTACTGTTGATCATATTTCCCCCACTTTGTGAGAGCATTAAAGCACTGAAGGGTACAATGTTTCTTTGGAACAAAATTAATTAAAGGAGAACAGAATTCCATCTGGGCAATCTTATAAACCTTCCAGTGCCAGATGGACCCTGAGAACTAGGAAACAGACCTCTAACACAGGCATCCCAGGCTGTAAAGCTCAGTTCTATACACTGAAAAGAAAAGGCAGGCGGACGATTAGACGTGGAGCGTTTCGGGTGTCCATAGAAATTGTGGAACCATCTTCTGCCACACTGCAGTGGGGTGAAAAATGAAATTTGACAGTATTTGCTGCAGAAAAAAGGTTGTCAGAGATTCTTTATTGGGCAATCAAGAAGGTTGACTGTTGATAAATCGCAGAGACATTTCTTAGAAAATGACGAACAGAAAGTATTAATTCAACAAAGATTTAATCCACTATGGTAAATGGACTGATTCTCATATAGTGCTTTTCTACTCTCCCAGAGTACTCAAAGCACTGTATACAACATGCCACATCCAGCCAATCACACCCATTCACACAAGCGCTTTCTTCTAAGCTTTTAGTGCTTCCTAGCTAACATTCGTAAACATTCATACTCTGATGGATGCATTGGAGAGCAACTTAGGGTTAGTATCTTGCCCAAGGATAATTGTCTATAAAGTCTTCATTTGTCCTATTATTTTTGAGCACCTCAAGGGTATCTCGACAATGCATCGGCTCCACTGGTCGGACTAACACTGTTGTCAAGCTGTACCATTGGAACTTGTAAAAGCTCCATTATGTCTCTAGGGGGTGATTAGGGAAAATCAAATCCCTACGCGACTCACAGTGAAGGTGGTGTCAAATTCAAGAGGGAGCCTATTTAATCTGACAGAAAATAGTTTCCTCTTGGAGACTGACACCCATTATTTGACCATCATTTGGTTTACATGCAGTTTGGGAGTTGATCACTTTTTGACCAACAAAAGGGGGGGGGGGCAACCTTTTTAAAAGGAAACTTTTGACATCCTACGTAAATGAAAAAAATAAAACGAAGTCTTCAGTAACCATTAGGCCCACCTGTGGTCTGCTGGTTTTGTGTTTTCTACTCTCTGCCTACAATGTGGCTGTTTGTGTTTTTTTGCTCTTTGACTTTGAGTGTTTAGGTTCTATATTCACCAAGCCAATACCAAAAGGGTAGTGGTGAGTATGGCACTGATTTGATGTTGTGGAGGGTATGGTGAACTTGATTGGAGTTATAAAAAAGAAAAGCTGTCAATTGTAATTATTCCTGAAGGATGCAAGGACACAACTCAAAGTTTAGCCTATATTTCTTGGTTGGACCATTTTTAATTTAATTTAATGCTTCCAGTTCTACATTTCTCAAACTGCTTTGTATGAAAAGACCAGTACATAATATGCACTGCACGTGTACTTCAGACTCTGATAATAAGAACAAGAAGCCGAGATAATAAGAATGAAAAAAAGTGCAGGTGCACTGCTGTCTTAGCTATTTTGCAACAGTACAATACCCTGTTGTAATTTGTTGTGCCACCACTTTATCATGTAACTAATTATCACATTTAATGGGATTGTTTTCACTACATTAATTAATGTATCCCCCTGTGAGAAGCACCAACAACCACAGAAATCGTGCATATCCTCATTTTTTACCATGATGTTTAGGCTTATAATAAATTTAGCCATCCTTGCTGCTTTTATAGTATGTTTTTTATATGGGACGCTGTTTTTAGAGTAGTTTATTCTTCATTTCAGTGCACTACACTGGCTGAAATGTGTCTAGATCATCTATGTGTAACTTTCAAAATGTCATTGCAATAGCTTAATATCTGTTGGGAAATATTATCCCTCTATTACTACCCATGATTCACAGGGTTTAAAAGGTTTCATGGGTAAGTGAATGAGTGGGGCCTGATGAGCTTCAATGACCTAAGCAACCTAAATATATCCCCAGTCTTGGCACGAGCTTGTAAAAGCTGCCTTGATTAGCTTAAAAAGCTGAAAAGAAGAGGCACAGTCATACTTGGCATTAATTCTGGAATAATCTTAAGAAAGATTTTCTTCATGCAGAAACAAAACCACTGCTTCCCCTTTCTGTACCCTGCAGGTTACCTCTGTATTGTGGGCGAAGTGCACGGTTGTTGGGGCAGTCACGGCCCTGCTTGCTAAAGTTGATATTGGTACGGATGCAGCGTTGCAGCAAAGGCTGGGTGGGCCGGGTGTTGTCGCTCATACTAAGGAATATCTTGTAGGGCTCATTCTGGCTGAGGAGGCGCAGGGAGTGCATCTGTGGGGACACAAGATCAGTGTAGCTTAGTTCAAGAGCTGCCTAAAAATGTCTTGAGTTAGTCTTTAGCTTCTCTAGTGGCAGCATGCTAGTCCATCCATCCATCCTCTGCTTATTTGTAGGTGGTGCAGACAGCTACCTAAGCAGGAAGTGCTGCTCCCCGGCAGTCCCATTCTCAACACTTCACCCAAGACCTTAAACTTGGCCATAGAGGAGAAACAAGAGCTTCATTTTCAAAGAGTGTGGAGAATCATTGCTGGTGATAGGAGCTAGTATCAGTGAGCATTTTCAACAGAACAGTTCACAGTTCCCCAGCTTCAAACATTTAAAAGAAATAAAATGTCCCACATGCTGAAGTGGAAAGGCTTGTGGCCACGCCTACATCACATTTCAAAAGGATAACCTGCGTTTGGGAAAAAAATAATTCAGACTTAATTCAGAGTATTATCTGTGGAACACACAACAAACCTTCATTGATTTGTAAACGGTGATTTCGATCTAGTCAGTATATAATTGGAAAGAACAATCAGTGAGTCAACACCAGAAGACTAGAACAACCCGAGTGAGCACACATGTAGAACCACACAGGGCTGAACGCACTGTTCCATCCATGCTTTGTAATTTATGCGGCGAATCGTTTTTCACCTGCTTCCTCCACCACTGCTCTCTCCTCCTTTATTTCCACATCGTGCTCTTCTTCCCTACCTGAAGCATTCTGAACTGAGATCAGAGCCCTAACATAAAGAAAAGAGCTTAAGCATGCACAGATTATTTTGTCACAATGGGTGAGTGGTGCTTCGTTGACTCATCAACCTAAAGCGTTTTAAGTGGCTCGGAGAAAAAATGCAAATATTGTTAAATATTTGATTGATGTTTTAATCCAGATTTATGGTAGTATTTTTCACATACAAAAATATAAAATATAATATAGTTTAAAGAAGAAAATGATTCTAATGCAGACAGTATTAGAAACTGGCAGCTCATAGGTAACCACAATGTACAGAGAGTTTGTTCTTTTATTCTTATTGAGCTGCTCTCAAAACGTTTTTAAACACCTTGTAAATCACTTTTTAAACCAAAAGTCTTTGTCATGAAGTTAAAGATATGATGAATTTAATATAGATTTCATGTATCTACACCAAAATAAACTTCTTTAACGTGTTGCTTGACATATTTAAATGAATCAGAGGCCAAAAAAGGAGAAGTGCGAAGTAACTCTGGTGCAAGAAATGATTTGTGAATTCTTGTAGTTGAAGGATGGCCCATTTTCTGGTGGGTAGCACAACTATTATTGTCACGTCTTCCTTAAAATTGCTAATGGCAAGTTTTCCATCATTAACTGGTGCAAATACTCAAACCCAGCCACGGGAAGGCCACCAGCCAGTTTATTCCTACTGCTGGTCCCAAACCAGGAATGGGGAGGTACGCTTCAGGAAGGGAACATAAAATCTATGCACATCATAAAGAATTAAATTCTCGTGCAGATCCGGTGCTGCTGGTCTTTATGATTACCCTCCCGGGTGTTTTGTGGCATAAGGAGAGCAGCAAAAGTGAATTGTGAGACCTGAGATGATGAATGGTTTGGAGGCAGTGGTGCTAACAAAAAGATGGAGCTGGCGGTGGCTCACAAACAGTGAATGCGACACCGTGAGGTAATTTTGCTGTTGTGGGTTTTGTTGTTGTCAGTATTATATATACAGGGTAGGATTATCATGGAGACCGGCCCAAAAAGATTTTTCCCCATACAGAAATAAAATCCTCCATCATAGTTCTGACTGCATGACTTTTATGAAACCATCACTGGAAATGGTATGGTTATAAAGAAAGGGGCTGTTATGTGAGAGTTTGTTTGTGTGTGTGTCAAAATGAGTCAGGTCTAGCAACAAAAAGCAAGCTTTAATTACGCTGCTAAGAAAAGCCCGAAAGGCTGGCCCAAAAAAACAGGAAACCAAGAATAAAAGGAGGGCAAACTGATGGAGACGCAAAATGGCACACGGGTCTGATTGAACACAGAGATGAATAGACGAACACATCTGCAAAAGCAAACCGCACCAAGGGGGACGCACCAGCACAGGTGTGAAAACACCCTAAGTGTTAGCGTGTCACCTTTTCCCCTCTCACTGTTGTTGCTTCTCCTGTTTAAGCCAACTTTTCCACAAATCATCATTTTACCTACGCTAAACATCACTGCCATCAGCCTACATGTGGTCGGCTGTTTGGAGGACCAGAAGAAAGGATGCTTCTGTAGCAGTCCCACACAACACATGAGCCAGATCTCCCATAGGTGTTCACTTTCCTAATCAGCCTGGAAAAGGCCAGATGAAAACAAGGTGATCACACAGAACAGCTTCCCTCCCATGAAAGCACTACAGCCAATCGTTCCCAGCCAAAGTGGTTCAATGGTTCAAATCTTTCTTTTCATGTTTTAATGTTTCACAAGTCTATAAGTATCAAATGATAGACGGCATTCATAAAATTAGACATTTAGATTAAAATAACAACTACATACAATTCAAAGGAATGAGATATTCAGTGCACACACTGAGTCCTGTTAAGGTGACAGTCTTGGCCAAAAGTGTTGGCTGTGGCACAAAGTTTATTTTTCATGCACTTTGCCACTTTAATTTGTATTTAGATTTTTTTCACATACTTTTATGATAAATCCAGTAAAGAAAAATCAAAATGGTTTCATAATTTTCTAAAACTTTTATTCGTGTTTGCCAGCAGTGCCACAGTCAAACCCTCTGGCTACATCTTAGCCACAGGGTCTTGTTTAAATAAGCTATTTTAATTATGACTTACTAGAATTCATATTTCTGCTCATCTCTCTCTTAACAAATTTGGGCTTGTCCCATTGTCTTCCACTTTGTGGAGCACTCACTTTGTGTTTTTACTGTCATGGCTCACCGGGTCACCTAATTAAACAGAGTGATCATTAACACATTTGTTCTTTCTCTACTGCGTCAAATCAGAACGTCCACTAAATCACTAATATCCCTGTTAATCATACGAGAAGCACAATCTTCTAGCAGTTGAAATTTTAACAGTTGTTGAAGGAGAAGATTACATTTCCATTAACTTGATGATATTTTTAATCCTACCTTTAAATACTTTTTAATACTTACCTTGTATGCTTTCAATTTTAATTTCACAAATTCATGTAATTAAATAATCACAGTTGTGCACATTGTGATGATTAACAATCATCGCCCTCAAAGGAGTGGTTGTGCTAAAAAAAAAAAAACTATAGCTATGCAGGCAAAACAAAATGGTCTCAGAGACACTGGATGAAGACTATTATCACACTGAAACAGGAACAAAGTGTTCATGGAGGCTTCTGCTGAACATCACATCTTTTTCAACAGCAATCTTCCCCTGTGCCCTACACAGACATATCTCCAACCTGCTCACCTCGCACAAGGTTACAAAAATCAGGAGATGCACAATAAGAAAAAAACATGACACAACTTCAGCATGTGCCAACAATCTAGGAGTCCCTTTTGCCACAACTCACAATGACAATGGCAAGCCCGAACAGCCTACAGGAAGCATGTCAGACCTCACATGAGGAGTCAGCTTAAAGGAGTCTCCCCAATTACCCCCCTGCGAACTACACTGAAGCAATGGAAAGGAGTAAGTGCTCACAAATGAAAGCCTGTATGAATTACTGAAGGCTGTGCAGAACACGTGTCAAACTCAACATCCATGAGACAAATCCAGCCTTTCGTAAATTTTAATCCAGCCGCATGTCAGTTTTGGTCCGCTTGGTTGTTACAGCAGTGTGCACAGTGACTGCTCAGCTACTCTTAATATGTTTTTAATTATATTTTCTACACCACCACAAAGTTGTCATGTTCAGGCATGTGAAACATTTGATTTAAGACCCACAGAGATATATCCAACAACAAATTTTAAAGATTCATTATCATGCTTTACCATCAATGTGTATTTGTTTTCTCCAACCAAATCACTGCCAGTAGTTTTTATGTTGAGCATATGAATGAGACTGTTATACATTGGCTGTATGATAGCCTACTTGTAGAGCTGTAATCAGGATGCATTATTAAATGTGTGATTCACATTTTCTACCGTGGGCCTTAATGAAACTGAGTGTAGAAGCCAGGATGTGGAAAGATGGATGAGTGGAGAGAAAAGATGGATGGACAGGGGGGTGAAAATGCATAAGAGAAAAAAATGAGGAGAAACTAGAGAGAGGAAAAAGAAAATGCGAGTGAAAATGAAGATAAAAGACAGAGAGATTAAAAGTAGATGACAGGTAAGTGAGAAGACAGGACAGGTGAGTGAGAACAGGGGATGCAGTAAGAATAAATGGCACATAGTGTGTGGGATTTCACTGATGCATGCAGGCGCTTGCTGTGCTGGACTGTAATGTGCTGCACTCTGACACAGAGCTTCTTGGTCTACTGATTGAATATTTGATTCGAGCTACAGTATAGAGCAGCTATTCTGACCAAGCAGAAAAGGTCAATGTACTTAATTCATATGTTTGACCCTGTAAACCTGAATCATCATTGATTATGACTGTAAGCTTGCACTGTCATAATATATCGTTTTTCATATGATTTGATTTCAATGCATCTCTTGACAAGTCTTGACATTTGTTTGATTTTTGCGTTCCTGCTAAACGTGGGCGTAGCCGTCATAGCTGGGGCTGGTTTTATCACCAATGACCTGACAGGATTAACGTTACTCTTTGTAATTATTGTATGTAATTAAAATTGTTTTACCAAATAAATTTTCTTTTGCTGCACACCTCTGTAGTCTAATGCAAAAAAGAAATAGGTGGTTCTGAATAGATCTTAGCCCTGTGAGCTATTTACAGTCTGTTCAAGGTGACTATCAACGAGCCTCCAGTTTAAGCTAAGCACCTGGATATAAAGCACTAATCACATACAGTAATTATATTCGTCCAATGGCATCAATAAAAAGCTAACCAAGAAAACATCTCAGCAGTGTGGGTAACAGTTGGCTCCATTTATAAGGGTTCATCGCTTTTACCTTACCAGTCTAGCAGAAATGTTGTAACTTGAGTGCCAACACTCTTTCCAGTGTAAATAAAAGTCCGTTTTTTTCCCAATTCATTTTTATTTATACAGCGCCAAATCACAACAACAGTCGCCTCAAAGCGTTTTATGTTGTAAGGTAGACCCTAGAATAGCACATACAGAGAAAAACCCAACAATCAAATGACCCCCTATGAGCAAGCACTTTGGCGACAGTGGGAAGGAAAAACTCCCTTTTAACAGGAAGAAACCTCCAGCAGAACCAGGCTCAGGGAGGGGCGGGGCCATCTGCTGCGACCAGTTGGGGTGAGAGAAGGAAGACGGGATAAAAGACATGCTGTGGAAGAGAGACAGGGATGTGGTGCTTGTGGTGATATGCGTCACTTTCCAGGTGCCTTAGCCATTATTTGCTTTTATATGAACTAGAATAGCATAGAGCATCCCGGATTCCCCACTGACCCACATCTTGTGGGACAAATTAATTTTACATTACAATATATCCCCTCGCTGGTTTATCTTGCACTGATATCTCTGCAACAAAACAGATTATTTTTTTGTCTTGTTTATGTGATCAAGTGGAAAAAAAATGCTGCTAGAGTGAACCAATGAATAGAAGAATTGGAGTTGTGCAGCTGTTGATTTTGTCACGTACAGTCTTTGTGGACATGAAGTCATGGTGTTTTTCCGTTACATTGTGTTTACAGCTTTAGTTAATTTTTGAAGGTTTTACTCTGTTTTTAAACAAAAGGATTTTCAATAACTTGAGGACCTTGTTAAAAAAAATGGCACAGTTTGAATCAAGTGTTTATTTTAGACCTTAAAGAAATTGGATTTGTTTGTTTTCTGTCGTTTCATTACATTACTGTTACAACACAGCCTGCTTTATCCAAACCACTTAGGGAAAAACAGACGGTTTGAAAATTGCAGGTTATGAAGGTGTAATTTGCAGTTGAGGCATGTTTGTACCCCATGCCAGCAAGAAAATTAGAAATCAAGTTTCTTCCCTGATCAACAAAATACGAGTCATTTTTTCCCACCAGACATCGGATACCTGTGCTTTCATACCTGCATCTGTGTCACGTAGACTGGCTTGTTGATGAGTATCCACGTGGATGTCTCATAGCAGGGAGGAATGGTGATGGAGCCCTCGTAGGTGATATAACGTGTGGTGTCGGGGTAGAGGTCAGCTATGTTCAGACCCATCAATAAGAAGGCATCGTCTAGAAAAGAGAAAAATGGCAGGGGGAGCCCGTTAGGCTGTGTGTGCAAGTTCCCTTATGTTCCAACCTATTAACAGAGACACCAGTTAAATGAAAAAAAGAAAAATGTGCATCTTTTAGTGCATTCGTCATACTACGCACAGTTAAATTAGAACTTTAAAAATACAAGTGCTGATGAGATATATCTTTATATTTAATATAAAGACTTCTTCTTACGCTTTTCCAATTGCATATGTCTACACTGAACCTCCACTATTTCAAATGTGCAAGTGCTCTGAGTACCCAGGTGCTGTATTCATAGCACTCAAAATGCTAAGTGCACACTTGTGTTGGCCATGTAATAGAAACAGAAGGACCAACAAACAACTTCACCCAGCAGAAGGAGGCTATATGTCAACCAAACATCTGCACATTTTAGCAGATATTGTTCGTACAAATAATGTGATGAGGCATTTTTTTATGCATGTTAAATTATCACCTTCACTGTGTGCTCAGAGGCACTATAAGTTACAAATCGCAAGTATGACAATCATGGTCAAACATATGAAACCCGTGTATGCAGGATACATAGTGTACTACATGAAGGTGAATCAGCAGAAGTAGCCATACTGAGACTTCTGGTGTAAAGTTGGAATAAAGTAAGTATTAGTGTTGGACAGGCAGTGGTTAGGGTGAGGATTAAACCCTTACTGAATTTATTAGACACAATAAATAAAGTGTTGAGTTGAAAACATGGCCTATAGATGGAGGGTTGTCACATGGCCCGTGCCGGCGCTTTTTGAGCAGTCGGTTCCTCCTACAGCAACTGTGTGGTGCTATTATGTCAATATGGATCATACGTTTGAGGAATATTTCCAGCAATGCAATGGACTACATAAAAGGGAATCAAACCCAGCATTTAGTAAGCTCTAACCAACAAAGAAGCGAGTGTAAGTCAGTGTAAAACCTTTCTGAAGCGACTGATCCATGATTTCTCTGCTTGCATGGAGTTATTTGAGGACCATTATTAGTTTTAAAAGAATAAAGCAAATGCTGGTCTTTTCTTTCGGACTCACCCTCAAAGGTCTGCTTTAAAGTATCAGGGTTAGGGTTAAATGAATAAGGTTTAGTTTAGGTTATGGACTTTGATGTTAATAGTCAGGGTGGGTAAAAAGCTCAGGAATGCATTCATCAAAGGTTAGGTTCAGGGTGTGAATGAACATCTCAGATCTATCACATGGTCAGATTACCATGTAACTGCTAAATTTTGGAATAGCTTTTGAAAACATGTCTGCATCCTGGGACATGTACACGTGTTTTTAAAGTTTGTTTTTCCCAAACAAGGAAGCACTTTGTAACTGTGTGTCAAACAAATCTATAATCTCTGCACAAATGATAAGAAATAGTTTATTTGAGATACAAACACAAGGAGCTCTATGTGTCTGTGTAATAATCAGGGACAGAATCAAGTCGTGCATCATTAGTCATTTCTAATTTACAAACTCACTGCTGGTTCCCACAGGTAGGTACTTGACATGGATCTTGGTTTAGGTTAGTATAACCTAAGTTTATGGAAAATAAGCATAAGCATATGAATGTCTTCTGAAGTGACATCCAAATGATTTTGTCACTCTGTGGTTGTTATGTAGCTCTGCTATGTTTAGCCTCAGTAACAGGAAGACAGTTCACCAGAGGACTGAACATCTTCACACCAGAGGCTGGAAAACAGATTTTTGGCAGTATAGCACAGATTCATGATGATGAAGTTTTCTTTCTGAAGCCAGGTTACACTATCAGTGAGTATTGTTATGTAGAACAAGTCATAGACTGAATTTGTAGTGTCAGAATGAACTGCTGTGTAGCTTTAGAGGCTTAAGACAGACTCCTACGTCAGTCATGGTGTATTCAGACCAAACAGTAGTTTGAAGCTTTGCTTCATGTTACTTTCATGAATGTAATTACTGGACTGTTTCTAGACCATTTCACATTCACCCACGACAATAGAAGAAATTACCTTTACTTACTACAACCAATAGCTGGAATGAAGAATTAAGTAAGAGGCTGAACTGAACTGAAGTTAAAGCATCTTCAAAATCACACAGACATATATTTAAATCTAGATTGCAGTGGAAAAGTATTCACCCCTTCCTGATTTTATTACTTTTTGTATATTAACTTAAATGTTTTAGATCACTGAACAAATTTAACTATTAGAGAAATAAAAATAAAACCACAATGCAGTATTTAAATTTTTATTACATTTATTATAACCTCCATGGCCCTCTTGTTAAATCATCCAAAAACTGTGAGTAACCACAGTTTTTTTTTTAAACTGAGTTCCAATTCACAAGCCACAGACATGATGACTCAAGAAATCCCTTAAACAAGAATTTGCCTATCAAAGGGAAGCAAGGGAAAAAAAAAAGTAACACATATTATGCTACAATCTAAAGAAACTGCAGAGAAACAAAGTCATTTGCTGTATATCTACATAGGTCTACAAATCTATTCCTAAGGTTTTTGGCTCATCATCAATTTAAAACACCTATTCAATTCAGGTCACCAGTGGGCTTAGGGGCAGGGCTGGACTGGGACAAAAAATTAGCCTGGGCATTTTGACTAGAGACCGGCCCACCAGGTATTATAGGAAAAGTCATAACGCCTTTGAATGAAAAGAAACATTGTGACAGTGATGTACACTGTCTTGTTGGTATATATGTATCAATCTAATAAACTTAAACGCACGCCATCCTCCCTATTCTGGCATTATAAACAGTATTTAGTGGAAATACTTAACAACCTAACTAGTAGGATTGCCAATTCCAAGCAAAAAATAAGTAACCAGCCCCCACCCTCTGACTCATGATGCTTAATTGACATAATCAATTTTAATTTAATGCATATGTAAAACGAATGAACAGAAACCAATTATTTTTCTACAGTAATTAAATAGATTCAACATCTTTTTTCAACAGAATTGCAGACTGCACAGATGGTATCGTCCCAAAGGAAAAAGTACTATAGCTTACTAAGGAATATATTAGACTTAATGTTTACTACATACAATAATGGATTTCTATACATTTTAAATCAGTTGAAAACTTTGGTTTTAAGATTCAGATAATTTTTTTAAACTAGACATTAAAAATGAGAATAATAAAAAAAAGTATTTCTTTGTGCCTTTCTCTGTTAATGCCCTACCTGGCCCCCCTGGCAAAACTTTGCTAGATCCGCCCCTGCACAGTTACCAGCTGTCAGCTACATAAAAAAGGATCCTGGTGTTATTTGTCTCTCAGAAACAGTTCATAACTTCCCTTCAACTTATTCATGTCACCTAAAAAGTAAACCTGTGTCTCCATCACCTGTTCAGCTCTGATGATTCAGTAAGGACATCTCCTGGTTTCATCTTCATGTTTTCCTCTCACCACATATCCAAATGATATCATGACCAGCAGCTTTTATGGCTGTGGCTCCAGCAAACATCAGCTGATACTAGGAAATAATTTTAAATAAATTCTAACAACAGCTTATCAAGCTTAAACGTGCTGCTGTTGTTTAGGGCGACATCCGCTAGTTTCCTCTTTCTGGCGCAAAGTGGGCGATAAACAAACACAAGAAACGGGACTTGTGACAGAAAAACCAATCAGCCGATCAGGGGAAGAGAAGAAGAGGCAGCAGTGCAGCGTAAAGATGCAGAATAACTCCAGCTTTGGGTCTTTTTTTCATTCTAATTGAAGTACGGGGCAAATTGCTTCCTTTTTATTTCTATATGGAACTTTAAAGTTCGACCTCATCGGCTGTAATTTGTCCAGCACAGAGTCAATCATGACCAATTGGCCAATCCACCATCTTTCACTGTTTATACCCTTACAAAAAAAACAAAACAAAAAACACTGGGCAAATGCCCAGTATGCCCGATGGCCAGTCAAGCTATCGGCTAGGGGGATAATGCAATGTACAACTTACAATGTAGACAATGTTGTGCAAAAGGTCCTCAGCTGGGCATAAACTTCAAAACTAAGATCTGCTTGCAAAAGAAGCAAAAGTCCTAACCACTACATCATTGTGCCACTTGTTAATGCTCAAAAAACTTCAAGCCTGTAAATGTTCTGAACTGAATTAGCTAACCTAAAGACAAAACAAAATAACTGTGTATATGTGTGTGTCAGATCAAGACTGTGCATCTTACGTTTGTAGTTAATTCTGGTGATGGTGTCTCTATTGAGCATACGGTTGAGGAAGGCATTGGAATTTTCAGAGAGCTGAAAAGGAGAATCACAGACAATCACTGACCACAGGACAACACATGCCCACATAATGCTATAAAACATGTAGATATTCTTCCATGCACTATGACTATTTTATTAAGATATTGACAATAAATAATCCACAACTGAGAGGTTTAAAAGCCATATGTTATAGAGCAGCAAGCAACCTGTTTTGCACCACAGACTGGTTTAATGTCAGACAATATTTTCACGGATCGGCCTTTAAGGCGTCACGGATAAATACAACAAAATAAAATGAAACAACCAAGACGAAAACTGTGGTATTTTGTAAATATAATAATAAATGCAAATTCACTATGTAATCGTGTAACTTTATTAGCAGCGTCCTCCTGAAAATGCACCAACAACATTGTACCGGTCCCCCGGGCCACGGACCGGTACCCGGGGGTTGGGGACCGCTGTTATAGAGTACATGGTATAAGCTCTTTTGCAGGTTTAATTCAATTCAGTGTTATACATACATACAGAGGGGTGATACACTGATTCTCTGAACAAATGTCAGGATAAAAGCTCACAGTCATAAATTGTTCTTCTGATTTGGCCAAGATGCATGAGCAAAGACACTCAACAGCACTAAGTTAAACCAGTTATCTTTCACCTGTGTGATGTCACTGGAGAAGAAGCAGATGGAGATGCAAAGAAACATTCTTGGGTTTGTTTGTTTTTTTCAGAACTTCATGATGCGCCCCATCAGATTGTGTCAGGTATAATAAACTACATATCACAAACTAATCTGTTGTTATGACAGACGCTAACCAGCTGGCTAGCTAGCACAGAATACAACAACAATGTAAAGTTGAAAGCAGATTTCAACTGAGGCGGGAGCCTGAGGAGTCAGACACTCAGAGAGTTGCTACGTTGGGAAAGAGGCCAGGACAGACTTGCATAAATGTGCTCAACAACAAAATTAAAGATTTATTACGTTGGTTTTACATCAGGACACATCTAGTTTTATTACATGCCCCATACTAGTAGGAGCTGTCACATTCAGGCAGGAACACGCTGAGCCGACTGAATGGAATGCATCTTGTAGAACTGTAGTCAGAATACATTAATTTACTAGTTATAAGGGTTTGTGGATAAACTCTGAAGGGGCTATATAACAGACAGACACACACACACACACACACACACACACACTTTCAATTAAGTTAAAACATGTCAATAAACTCTATACTGTATATCTGGCTCTTAATGAGATTCTCTCTGTGTGGCTCTGTGTGAAACTGAGTTTATCACCCCTGCTCTACACCTCTGTATTCTGGCTATTTTTGTATGAGTATTGGGGTGTATGAGACCAGCATTAATTGCTTTTTTACTCTATTGCCCTGTATTCCCAGAAGAACACGCAGACCTTTATGAAGATGGAAACAACAGCAATTCCATGAGGGCTCTTAGCTGCCTCGCTGTAGTTGGCATACAGATCTTGATTATAATGGATCAGCTGGACCTGAAAGAGAAAAACAATTTTACACCAATACATAGAATATTTCGAGCAGAGAAGCAGCTTTTATGGCTTTAATTTCACTATTATACAAAAAATACTTTTTTTCCATCCTTCTTTTTTTTTTGGTTGACAGAAGTGCTTAACTGACTGAAGGAAGGAAAACTGTTAAATGCAGGTGTAACCAGGAGGAAACAAATACAAAAAAGGGGGAAAATGCTGTGCAATAAATTAGGCATAGCAGACATAAATATATCCTAAAACAAAAGAGGATATCTATGATGGTCTCCTGGGAGCAGACTGAAAAATGAGAAGCAAAGAATGCTTTGTAACATTTATTTAATTTTACTAGGAAAATATCACATCCCAGCTAGAACTTACAGCGTTTATTCTGGTCTTACAAAAGTTTCAAAGTTTGCTGGAGAATTTTTCAGTCAGTATTTCTGTGCTATGTGACAAAGCATTAATGAGCAGGTACTTGTGTCTGTTTCAGTTCAACGAGGCAGCTTGCTAAGCCAGCTTGCAAGTTTCCGAAAACCATCACAGTTTCAAAGAAGCTATAATAAAAAAAATAATTTAAAAAATGACGGCAATGCCAATGTTTTATACAATCTATGCTTTTTAGTCCTTTTTGATTCCAGTTGTAATGTAATTCCTCGAGAGACTCTTGGGTCGGTCCAAATGTCTGAAAAACCTACAAAGGGAGGCTTGATGTGTGTTACTCAGCCACCCTATAGAAGTCATTTGACCGCCTGTATTTGTGCTGCCATTTGTTTGGCCTTGACCCGAAAAAAATAATGATCACAAGTGAAGACTGGAACATAAGCTGACTGGTAAATCAAGAACTGCGCCTTCAGGCTGAGCTCCAGTTCAATCCCCAGTTAATACTGCCTGACCGATTCGATTTTGGACTCACTCACAAACAAGAATCGGAAAAACTTTTTATTTAGTATCTGGGGTGGGTTACTCTGCACTCCGAAGGCAGAGAAACCAGTTTCTAAATTATTATCAAAAGCTGATATTTGACAGCTCAGTATCTATAACTAATAATCACTACCTCTGATGTGGAAAAACTCAGACCGAATAGTCAATAAAGTAAATTCAATTGAACAAAATAGAAAGACAAAGGGATCACTCGTCTTCTTTATTTTAAAATGATGCTTTTGTTAGTTTTCAACATTTAATCCAAAAGTTTAGCATCTGAAATTGTTTTTAGAAATTCTGAATTTCTGGAAAAATAAATCAAATAAAATCAATCATATTATCCAAACTTAAAAGAACTGCTTTTGAATTCAGTTTTTCAGTTATAGCAGTGAAACTTAAAGGTCTCTGGAAAAATGCATTGAATATTTATAGAATTCTCACCAACACAGACAAAACCTCATTTTCTCTTTCTCTCTATTTTAAAATGGCCAGAAGACCTTTCAGTCGGTACCAATGCTAACCTCTTGACTCAAATTTGCATTAACACGTTTTCAACTACTACATTGAAAACGCAAATTTCCTTTTTATACAGCGTAATGCTATAGATGGAACACAGTCCACAGGCGATAGATAACACATTAGTGAATCTACACGCTGCTTTCAATAAACCCCTGACGAGTAGCGGCGTGTTATTTGTCACTGTTTCAGATCACCTTTCACACTTATTGGGCTGCTGCATCCCCACAGCTCTGCATCTCAGGTGACTTATCATCTGTTAAGGTGCTTTGGTTTTCTGTACGGTTCTATTGCCATCAATGTGTTTTTACTGAATTAAACCAGGCACAGTCATTAATTACTGATAAATTAGCCCACTGTATGGCGTTGCCTGATTCTTAGTGCCAATTAAAAACAATTAACTTTCATTTTTATTAGCATCTCTAAGTTCAGTGTTACTAGTATTGTTTAGTTTATGTGGTCTGTTGAAACTCTTGTCATCATCAGTATTAGTTTAGGCTAATCCTTCTATTTGTCATCTTCGCACTACATTAATATTGTGCCTTGTCTACTAAAACCTGTTGTTAGTAGGTTGTATTTTTTGTACTTTTTCTCCCGTACAGTACTTGCAGTTATTTAGCAAGAAAAATTGTATTTTTTGCTCAACGAGTTCTGATTTAGTGAGTGAACATCTCTGACAGAAGTGAAATCACAAATATAATTTGCATAACAACACTGAGAAGTGTCTCAGCAGTGTACACTTTCATCTCTGTGGACAGGGTGGATTTGCAAAACAAATGCATCATTGTTATTACTGTTTAGTTAAAGACAACCAAGCTTGGGGCCTCTCCACAGAGCCCCAAACGAAACATTTTCAGTTTTGGCAACAAGGTTTGAATTTCCATGGAGATGGATTACTTTACATCTTTACATCTTGTAGGAAAGAAAACTTACACATTTCAAAAAGTTGACTCTTGGTAAAATAAATTTCTCACACATGTGGACTGGGTTTTTTGCAGTGTAATGTAATCATGCAGTCATTACCTGTAATTATTTGTTTTTCTGCAACCAGCAATTTTTGTATTAGCCTGGCAGTGTTCAAGTGTAAGCTTTTATGTATCATGCTCGATCGTGTTCTACGTATCAGACATAGACAATATGTTTCTTTTAATCAGTTTAATATGATTATTATAACATCAACATCTCAAATGAAAGTCCATCCAGGTCAAAAAGCACTTCCCAAAAATGTTCCCAGTCTAATGTAATAAAACACACAATAGCAATAGCTGTTCAAATTAAAAACAAGAAGGAAAAAACAACATGTTTAACATGTTTCATATGTTACATGTAATGTGTAAACACTAACACACCAGTGGAAGATTTCAGTTTAGTTTTTTTAGTTTTTCTGCACAGAAAAAGATCTGATAATGTTCCCTGTGTGCCGTACAGTAAGTGTAAGAACGGCCCTACACCAAAGAGCTGTGATAACATCACTATTAATGGAAACCACAAAGTGTAAATTACAAAGATGCAAGCCGACTGCATATTTCACTAAAGCAGTATATTTATAGGTTACAGCACTTACCCAGGTACTGGGAGAAAACACAAAGCATATATGTTTATCCTCCTAGGACTAGGACTCTTCCATGGCATGCATTTTTAATTTCTCTTTGATATTTGGGCAGATTGGGACCTGATGAATGTAAAAAACAAGAAGTACCAGATTTTTTTTTTACCTGATTTTTGTTTCTGAGAAATATGAGATCCACATATGAATAGATGAGTGTAAAATTTCAGTAGAACAGTGGAAGCATAATGTCCTTGCAAGTGGATATCAGAATCTTGTAGAGCTAAATTTCATATTTTGGTCTACACAACCCAAAATGTGATGTCCACATGTGGACGGCAGGTCCTAGGAAGTTAACAAGTTGACTGGTGCAAAGTGCCACAGGCAGACAGGAGAGACACGTTCTGATGAAGCTGACCACATCATCACTGAGACATGTGATCACTTTAATAATAAACAATACAATAAATTGAAAGTCTGAATTCTCCACTGAAACTGCTAAATCAGTTGAACAATCATATCAGTTATAGCTTTTCTAGCTCATATCACATTGGGCACACCTGGGCTATGGCTTCAGGCAGACTAGGTGTCATGAGAGAGCCCACTTTGCAGCATCAGAGTCTTGGAGGGTTCCAGAGTTGCTAAGAGACTGCCATAATGGTAGCTATCCTCACCTTGCAAAATGTCCACAGCCACAGTGAGCGGTTTCAACACTCTGAAAGATCGGTGAAGGAACCAATATTCCTATTGAGTGATGGTGTCAACGTCTAGTCGGCTACACAGATTGTTCAAAGCTGGCACGGGAATGTCCGTAACGTAGGATAGAGCATCATGACAGTGAGGCCATGACGGTCCAAAGGCCAGAGCATTTTCCTGTTGCACTTCTGTACACTAATATGGACTCTGTGTTTGCTGTAAGCCATTTGTCAACAGCATCACTTGAAATTAAGTTTAGTGTGTATCTCAGGTGAGGGGGGAGAGAAAAATGTCCTTGGTCAGTGCCAGTGGAGAGCACGTCTCCAACATCTGTGAATGTCACAGCGTGTTCTTCATCCTCTTCATCAGAACCTGACGCTGCGGGCTCATACATCTTAGAAGCCTTCAAAAATTAGTTCCATTGTCAGTGACAGTTGCCGTGTCTTTGCGTGACAATCCATAAGCTGAATGAATCAGTTCACTTTCACTAGCTATAACATCGTATGTGTCGTCCTTTAAGTTGCTTGCAGACAGCTGCAGCTTTGTCATGGTGAAAGTTATTTGAGTTAATCGAGTCCCAGGAAGCTTTTATTGTGGCAAGTCCAAATGTAAAGAGTTACAGACACACATTCAGAGCTCTGAAATGTTTTCTTTAGCTCATTTCCATAACTACTACATCTAGAGAAACTTTCCCTGTCTGAGACTGGTCTTTTCCCTGTTTTTGGTAATTTCCTACGGTAAGTAGTTTTCTGAAAGATGGCAATGCCATCATAAAAATGGACAATATTTCCTCCACTATGTATGATGCCACCGGCCTGTTTGTCTCTGCTTTGGTTACCTGCTGAAAACCAAGCTTTGGTTGTTTGCTTGGGGTCACCATACACTCAGTCTGAGCGTCACTCTCCCTCCTGCTGTGGGAATCTTTCGATTCTAGCTTAGTGTTGGTGTAAGTGTTTGGAGAGATTGGAAGTCATGTTTGCAGCAGTGGAGAGTTGCTTCTTACCTGGGCACAGTTTACATCTTGTCCTTTAAAGCAATTAATGAAAACAAGTAGTGTGCATATCTCCCTCCATCAATCTCAGCCAGGAATCTGTTCAAGCAATTGTTGCACATGTGCAGATATGAACGTGCAGTAATGGGTTACTTAGTAACAACCATCACTTATGTTAACAATGAGAAAAGACATCAGCAATGATCCTAAAAAAGGTTTCCATATCACTCTGGGAAGGGTTAACGGAACAACCCGACATTCAGGGAAAAAGATTATTCACAAGTGGAACGTTCATGGGAGTGGACAATCTTCCCAGAAGTGGACATTCCAGCAAATTCAATCAGACTGTGCGATCACTGCACTCCCTGAAGTGACCATGAACACCTCCAGACGTCTTATGTCTGACAGCTAAACTTTTTCCAAAATTACATCATGCAATGACTGAATAGCATCAGCAAATCTAAAAGAAAAAAAGACAAGAATCATAGTGTTTCATTGGCCTAGGCCAGGGGTCGGCCACCCGCGGCTCCGGAGCCGCATGCCGCTCTTTCATGCTTACACTGCGGCTCCACGTGGCGTATTTATTTAAAAGTGTATTTATTGTGTTAGTTCTTTTTTTTTTTACTTGTTGTTCTAAACTGGAAGATTATTGTCATCTTGAAATATTAAAATAAAATATATTTTATTATTTTTTGTCGCTCAAAATAAGCGTCACACTCACGGAAGCCAGTATACCCGCCAAAATGCTGTGCATTTATCGAGACCTTTAACCTCAGGCAGGCCAAGTATGGAGAAATGTAAGAAAAGAAAAATATCTGAAGAAAATAGAACATTTTATAATAAAATAGAACATTACATTTAATGATAAGATAAGATATACTTTATTAATCCCGAAGGAAATTATGGTTACAGCAGGCAGCATGCTATTTGGCGCATGCGCACTTACAAAGGAACCTTCCGACCAAACATACACAGACATCACATAGGGACACAGGTCAGATAGGTAGGCTGATAGGAATAACAGCGAAAATACACAACATGAGGTGAGGGGAGGAGAAAAAGCTCCACCCAGACTGAGCTCCTATGGGAGAACAGTTTGAGAACAGAAAAAAACACCTCAGCACAAAAAAAGCACATAACTTTAGACACATGACACCATACAGCACATCACAAGCAGTAATGGGGTGGGTGAGGGGTGAGACGGTAGCCAGCTCGACATAGCATCCCGCCCTGCAGCCTTCAGGCAGCATGCTAGTTCGCGCACGCGCACTTCCAGCGCTGGGTAGACCGCCATCCGACCTGGCCTTGGAGATAAGCATACGAAGGCGTTAGGAACCAAGAGTCTAAACACAGTTTGTTATCAGGGGAG
>VUQR01014644.1:0-19973 GCA_015108515.1 Hemichromis elongatus | reverse complement strand
TAGCGCATCATTGAAAAAAGAAACACGCTTTACATGAGGACTACGTAGCAGTGTGTGGACACCGTTGGAGAACGGTTTCTGATAATAATAATATTGGTTAAGCGTCTCTACATCAGACTAAGAGTCCATTGGTTGAGGCCAATCACTGAGACTCATTCTGGATTGAATTGATATTAAATACATAAGTGGTGACACTCGTGATGTTTTGTTTTTTTTTGTTTTATCCCTGTTGTATTGTGTCTTGCAAACACAATAACCCCACCCCCGTCCCCGCTCCCTCTTCATCCCTGTTGGTGTCCATTTACACACATTATTACTTTTGTGTGACCTTTAAAGAAGCACTCAGAGACGGAGCAATAGAGCATTTTTGTTCTTTCTTACTACACAGACTGTCAACTTTTCAGACAAACATGGAAATCCACTTTAGAAGTGCAAAGATGACCTGAACCTGTCTGTCCCTGAACTATGGGATGGAAGTAGAAGGAACATAAGTTTTATTGTTCACCCAGACTTACCTGTAATGTCTGCTTATTCTCTGTTTTCTCCCTAATCCCTCTAACTCATCTAGCAATTAAAAATAAACGAGTTAGTAAGTAAGGAACCTAAGGAATAAGAAAATCCAAGTTTATTATAAACTATTAGCATAACACACACATTATATACCTGCTAGTTCCACTGAAACAGGTTGAGATATGTTTGGCACCAATAACACATGAACTATGCTAAAGTAAAACAGGAAATGAACAACCAAAATTCAATTCCAGTAACATTAGCAGAGATGTAAACGCAGTAGGAGGGAACAGAGGGAAACACTGAGGGAGATAAAAACTATAAATACAAACGGTTAATTAAAACTAGAATGGAACCAGGACTAAAGGCTCTGGAAACCAAGTGAATCTAAATCTAAATCAACACCAAAAAAGAACGAAGGCCCAAGAAAAAACCAAGACAGCGTCACAATATTCCTTCCTTCCTTCTTGACTTATTTAGTAGTTGGGGAGGTGGGGTGCTCCCTGGACAGGTTGCCAATTACAGGCTTGTCTGTCACGACTTTTATATTATCAGATTTCTTGATAATGGTTTGGATTTGTTTTATAATGCATCCTTTGTTTTAGAGAACAGCAGGTTAGTCAGATACAGATGGTAGTGCTAAGGTGCTGAATGATAAATATCAGCTGGGGAATGCTGTTCTCTGTCTTTTGTGTGCACTGAAGACAACAGAAGTCAGAGGCTTTGAATGTGTGTCCCTCCACAGTCAAGGTGGACTGCGGATGGCTTGCTTTCTGTTGTCACATGTGTGACAGAAACAGT
This sequence comes from Hemichromis elongatus, assembly GCA_015108515.1. Lineage (NCBI taxonomy): Eukaryota > Metazoa > Chordata > Actinopteri > Cichliformes > Cichlidae > Hemichromis > Hemichromis elongatus. The sequence goes on along the minus strand of VUQR01014644.1, from coordinate 18,662 downwards.
GGATAAAAAAAAAAAAACGAATCCAGAGAGTTTCCAAGCTGTTTACCAAAGCACAAAATGATGTGTGAAACACTTCATCTCGCTCCATTTAATGCTCTACGTGCCCAACGGCCACCTCAGCATTTCAAAGGGTGTGCTCCTGCACATGCACACCTATCCCCTTCTGAGTACCACAGAAGTGAATTTTACAAAGTACTTAATGTTTTGTAGACACAGTTTAGAGAAAGGTTTGAGCTGAGGGGAATGCAGATGATCAAAATCTGGAATCTTTGGTGCAAAAGCTATAATCAAGCTCCAATCACACTGCCTGAAAATACACCAAATACAATTTTAAACAAACAAAATTCCCTTCTAGCAGTGAAAGTATGGGCACTCCTAAGGGGACTGGGCCAGAAGACCCTGGCTTTTGATGAAACACTCCACAGATTGCTGCCCGTTGTTCTCGTGTCATTCTTTCAGCAGAAGCTGAAAAGGGTTTTAGCATTCTCTGAAGGCTAAAAGGACAAATGTAGTACTGTTATGTCAAAAACATGCTTTAATACAGTGTTGCTGTCTGGGACATACAAAAGGAGCGGCTAAACAAGTTTTGACATAAAAACAACTGCTTAATAATTTTGTAGGAAGAAAAATTAGAGTACCTTTAGTTGAGTGAATATGGCCAGACTACGTTGAAGTGATTGGCCAGGATACAAATATTAGGTATATATATATATATATAAATATATTGACCTATGATCAAGCCGCTTTGACTCATGTGACGCTTTCCCAGAACAGAATATTGAATACTTTACAGATAACCTTGAACTGTCTATAGGTTCAGTTTGTCTGCTTTATCTACTTGTCCAGTGTTAGATAAATATAAAACTGGATAAACACAATTTAGTCCTGGAGTTCTATACTGTTCATATAATATTGTCATTGCATGAAAAGATGTTTTATAGGTAGTAAAAAGTCAGAACTAAATGCTTAGTATTTAAATGCATCATAATTTAGTGCGTTATGACGTGAACTTGTAGAAAATTAAAACAGAGTTGATATTTTTCAAAGATATTAATCACCTCAGGTTGACAGAAGCTAACAGTTAACAGTTACCCAAAGCATACAGCTGAGACAATGACCGGGTAAACTAAGGACAGATATCTCACGGTGTTTGATTGACCCAGGCGATGCTCAAGGATAAAACCCAAAGAGCATCGTCAGAGACCTAAACACTGTATTTAACAGAAGCTTTCTTTCCACTCTGAAGGAACTTGACAGAAGGGAATGAATGGAATCATTTTGCTCAAATTCAGATTTGAAAACCTACTCAAGAATACTCAAAGCTGCCAAAGTGGCTTCTGTAAGGTAGCAGATGAAGCATCTGAAACGAATCTGCTTTTGTAAATGAGATATTTTGGACAAACTTTTGAATACATTTTCAAACCTTTCTAAAAGTTGTTGTTGACTCCTGACTATTAAGCAAAAAAAAGTTAAAGTATGTAAGTGATGATTCAGTTATTCTGCTCCACAGCCTGGTCTCAGAGTGGATCTTTCCACATCTTTCTCCCGTATAACCATTCGCTTTTCACAGGTGAGCTGTGCCATGCAGCAGCTAGATCAGGCCATCACTGCTTGTACATCCACAATGCATTTAAGTCTGCATTGATTGCCTGAATCATGGTGGGGTTTCACCTCAGCAGGAAGCCAGCATCCTGCTGGCTCCATGTGATTGGTACTCAGTGGAGTCCGTTAGTGGTGGTGCGGAGCAGGACTCCTGCAGACCCTATCAAACACACTTCTCCCTGCATCAATAGCCCACTGACCAGTTTTTCATCACATGCCAAATGTGAAGGCTGGGGTGTCAGATGAATACAAAGCACTGCTTTGACAGAAGCTATAAATATGTGTATGTGTTGCAGCACCGCTGTAAGAGCGTGCATGTCATTTGTCCAAAAAGGTGTTGCAATTCTCCTCACTTAAAATAACAACGTTTTCAATATTTAACATTATGTCCTGGAGCAACTCATAAAAAAATACATTAAATATAAAAACGTCAGTATTTGCACACTACCCTGAAGGCTTCCATATTGTTGTGAATGACTTTTTAAACAAATTTTCTATGAATTTCAATTTGCTGCAACTGTACATGTATTTGGGAAAATACTCTTCACCCTTGTTTGCTCTAAAATCACCTTCCCAAATCCTAAAGCGGTGTATCCAATAATTAGAAATACAAAGCAAAAATAACAACAACAACAAAAATATGTTGTATGGTGAATATGGGGAGCAAACACACAACAACGCCAGGTGATAAACTATATAGAGGCCAGGCAGATGTTTTACAGATGCCCCTGATGGTAGCAGTGTCTGGTTTGACACTGTGAGTTGATAATGCACTGAGATCACACTCTATGTGGGAGGAAGCACGAGTCCATTTCTGAATATAACCAGAAGGAAGACAGCTTGCATAGGTGGTGCTCATTATTCTAAATACCCCTGTTTTTGTACGAGTGCCTGGTGAACGGTATGCAGTGAAACAGCAGTTAATTGTCAAGTTGTGAACCCACAGCAGGCGTACTTCCAGTCAATACCGTGCCTACAGCTCAACTATCAACTGTCACTCCAGCCTGGATAGGCCTTCCTTATCGCCTACAGTGAGATTCATTCATGCCTGCCCGACACAGATGTCTCTCCTTTTTCTGACAGAATGATCAGGAATGCGAGTTTACCCTTTTTTTTTTGCATGATTACAGACCATAAATATCCCCCTAGAGAAGGGAACTACATTTGTTGACCAGAGACCCAGTGGCATACAGCTCGCCTGCCTGTGTATCCTAAAGCACGCACCTAACTGCTGTTCCAATCAAGTGACAGCAGAGCAGGCAAGATAGTAGCCATTGATTTTTTCCCCTTGATACTGGCTGAAAGGAGACCCTGACCTGATATAATTGCACTGGGTCTGTGCCTCAGAGGTTTTTAATATCATGAGCTAGCAGATAGGCTTTGGGACTGAATGACTAATACGATATACACTATTCAGAGTCAAGTAGCCCTGTAAACTGCCTTCACACTTATTTGCCTCAAGGCAAACTGAGATGCTTTAAATAGAAGTTTAGGTAGGTTTGTTTGCTTGATGGATATCTAGCTCTCTCCATCCATCCATCCATCTGTCATTGTGATACGTCAATTTTTAAAAAGAGTTTGTTAACTGCTTTTAGATCTTACTGTCTTAGTTGTTTTATACAATCCCTTTACAAATGGCTCATTTAACCACATGTTTTTAAGTATTTTTATAAACCCCACTGCATCCTTTTTTGCCCGCATTTCTTCGAACCCTGATATCTTGGTTGATGGAGAAGAAAGATGGCCATAATGGCTTCATGTGGGACTTTCAAATGAAATATATACTTTCATAGATTGCCTTTAAACAAGTATAACGTGCTATAATGTTCAAATGGGCCAAAATAAGCCATAAGCATTTCAGCACCTTCAGATAATGAGTATTTCAATCTGATAGGTAGATCAAGCAGAATTAGAATCATAAAACTTTATTAACCACTAAGGAAATTATGTAATAATAACTGATACATAACATTGTTTAGCCAAGGTTAAAGTCAATAGTTAGCAGTTATAGTATAGTACAGTGTTCGGTTGTCTTGTGGCGGTTCAGAGCAGACTGTGGAAGCCGTGGTCACAGCTAGTTTAGGACCTGGGGAGCAGCAGAAGCATTAGTGAAAAAAATTGCAGTTGTAACCATTGGAAGAGTTTGGCTGGGGTAAAATTGTGGTATAACTCGTATAACTGCGAGAAAATCAAGCATTTAAAACCTTATTTGTATGTAAGTCAGCGAACCGTAAAGCAGTTTTTATCAGATTTGACTGGCTATATATGCAGTTGTCATACCTCAATGACCATTGAAATGAAAGCTGTTTAGATAATGCTTTAATATAACTGCCCAAATGAGTGCAGAGATGTGTTTTAATATGTCTGCTGACTCACAGGACTTGGTTCTGTAAGCAAAGTGGGAGTCATCGGTTTGAATTTAAGCTGATGATGTTCTTTAGTGCACATAGTGGTAAAGAGTTACAAAAAGAAAAAAAAAGTAGCAATTGTGAGCCATGAAGCATTCAGAATATTAATGGATAAATCAAAAGAGCAGTAAACCTTGGAGCAGAAGCAGCAGGACAGGCCAGCTTACCACAGCATGTCCATGAAGAAAGCAAATCTACTTCAGCTCGCAGGAGAAATTGTTATGTAATTTATTTCTAAGTGGGTCATTTCCCCGCAATGCATAGCTACAATGGGACTGCCAAGCACCTGCCAAATCCCACAGCCCTGTAACCATTATTTTGGATGTATGTGGGAAATATGTGGGCACCGATTCAGAGCCCAAACCTATGTTTTTGCTGTGATTTTTATAAAAGCTGCTTTACATATGCATTATTCAGCTGGTGCTCCCTGTCCATTTTTGTCAAATACTCTTCTTTTCAATCCAAATTTTTTAAAATTTAAGGAATTCTTTTATATTTTATTCATAAATTCATAAAACACACCTCCACTGCCAAAAACAAGATCGCTATAATCTCTTTTAGTAATCACACATTTTTATATACACTTCTGAGAGATACTTAACACACGATTCATCTACTTCTATTTCTGAGGATGAAAGTGCTAGCAATGAAGGAGATTAGAGACACTGCAATTTCATGAAATACATTAACTTATTCATAAAGCAGCTGTGGGGGTTCATGGGGGTTTTTTTCTTCATTTTTGCTTGCAAGAAAATAGATACATATACATACAGCGCATTTAGTGATATGTCTTAAACCAGCGGTCCAGACTGGTTTATGTCCAACAATATTTTCACAGACCGGTCTTTAAGGTTTCGCGGATAAATGCAACAAAATAAAACCAGTATCGGTACCAAAAAATGAAAATTTATTCATAACAAACGAGAAAAGACACAGGGAAACTGAGTTAACGATAAAAACAATAAATATCGATAATAAAAACCAATAAAAACCGTGAAAACCATAAATTTCACACCTGAGGCTCAACTCTCGCGACCCGGTACCAAACGACTCACGGACCGGGTCTGGTCCATGGCCCAGGCGTTGGGGACCGCTGTCTTAAACAGACTATTTTGCTTTCTGTTTCTTTCTTTCAGCCTTTGGCAGCAACTTTGTTGGTCAACACGTCTGTTAAGGACCTCTTTAGCATTTCATGAAAATCATTGTGAGTCAATTTGTAGAGTTTAGTCTTTTCTTCTTAACAAAGCTAGAATGAAACAAAAGGACAATGGCGAACATTTTTCAGTGACAATACTGGCATGAAGTACACCATGAAATTCATAGTACATCATTATATTTGAGCGAATGACTGTATAGAAGACCTTGTGTTTCTCTGACATCAACCTTGTCAAGTCAGTATCTGTCAGTAAAAGTTAAATTGAGGTCAAATGTTCTGTCTTCACTGCAATTTAACCCACAGTCATGGAAATTAAAATGATTACTATGAAGAGTCAGGTAAGCACAGGCAGGATTCCTGCATCTTTACAGGCCCTTAGAAACCAAAAAGGGGAGATGATATGCAACCAGTGAATTTAAAATATGATCAAATGCCAAATCATTAAGAGGAATTAATGAGCAAAGGTCCCAAAATGGAAACCATTTTTTTCTCATGCTGAGCATACAAATACACTAAATGGGTAAAATTACTAGACAACATATCCATTGCAACTTGAGCTGCTTGCTCTGTAACCTTATGTCATCTGCCACTCATTCAATGATTTGCTCTATTTCCTTAATACGTAACCTTTTTTTCTAAAAGCTCACTTACAGCTAATTGTGGAATATCCAATATCAAGAAGGGAAAAAAAAAATATGAAGTGTTGTTGCAACAATGGCATCCTATTAGAGTACTAATCTCTAGTTCAATGACCTCTTTAGAACAACTCATCCACCCATTTTCTACCACTTAATTGTGTTTCAGATCATATGGGCAGCAGTCTGAGACTTTCCTGCAACACTGAGTGGTTTGCAAGGCCAGTTGAGAGATATAATCCCTCCAGCAAACCCTGGTTCTGGCCCAGGGTCTCCTCCCAGTACGACATGCCCAGAATGCCTCACCTTGGAGGGGTCCATGACGCATCCTAATCACATGCCTGAACCACCTCAGCTATATCTCTTTTCAATGCAGAGGAGCAGCTGCTCTACTTTGGGTCTGTTTCGAATGACTGAGCTCCTCGCCTGATCTCCAAGGAAGTTTGTGGCCACCTTTCCTTAGTGTAGTAAAGGAGTTTGAGAGTTCCAGTGTTCCCAGGAGCAAAGTTGTTTAGGGGAAGTTGCTGCTAGTGGGGTCTACCAAAGCAAATTGGTCCTGGGTCAGGGTCCAGATAAAGAATCATTCAGATTACCCTTATGTTAAGAAAATTAATCAAGGGTCCATTGCACTCTAGGGTAAATGGAGTTTTAACTTGGAGCCAGGCCTTGGGTCTGAAACCCATAGGACCCAACTGTATGAACACAAACATGACAAAGTATAGCAAAGATGAAAACCAGCCGAAGAGACTTCAAAATGATGACCACAGTGCAGATGCAATATTTTGCCAGTTACTGGAGCCATTGTAGTTATTTAGTTTTCCACTTTTTAAACATTTTTGCAACCTTTGCATAAGAGCTGAAACTGTTGCTTTAGTAGCATTCATCAGGTGTGCGCCTTTAGCACAGTTTTTTTGCTGCTTGTGTTTATTTTTAAACTCTAAGACAACAAAAAATCAACACGTGCTGTGCACTACTTCCAATGGCCTACTGGTCAGAGGAGCTACGACCTCGCTTTAGCACCACTCGGGTGCCTTGTCCCCCCCTCGTTCCCATGCCTACTTGCACCCATATTGTGTTTAACGACCTGGGCCCAAGCACACTTCAGTTTGTCTCAGCAGCTGAACTACTCTCTCTTTCATGCTCTCTCTTTTTCAAACACACACACACACACACACACACACACACACGCACACACACGCACGCACACACACACACACACACACACACACACTTTTGAATGGCTCTCTTGTAGGCAAAATGAGGTTGATGGTTTTATATTTTTTGGGGGGGAGGGCTGGATTAATTAGGGTAATTTTAAGAAGTGGGTACATATCGTCTATTCACGTCTTTGATAAATTAATTATTAATTATTTAACATGGAAACTGTCACACAGGCAGCTGTCATTGAGGAAGCGTTGGACTTTCATGCTCGGGTGCAGTTAGAGAATCCACCTAAATCCAGGCTCAGCTCTCTAAGCTTACTTGAGCATGGCACAATTACTCATATTGCGCATAAACCTTTTAATAGTGTGGCTTTTAATGGTGTCCTTACTTATCGAGTGATGCATATTTGTTCTTATACAGAATTACAGACAAACAACAAACAAACAAATAAAAATTGTCATTGGGTAATCAAACTTCTCGTAAGCTGAAGAAGCCTCTGATCTCACTAATTTAATCTTTGATGCCTGATATGCTATGTGGGTATTATGTTCAGATGATTTTGTATGTTTATTTTTTCTTGATTATCTATAAATGCGATGAACCTGCCAGAGACTGCAGGTGACAATTAGTCTGTGTGGATAAATGTGGCATATTTACATAATGTTCATGTTGAATAAAATTACTCTGTTTTGAACAAATACAGACATAAGGACCTGGACACTAGCGATCACTCCAGTTAAACAAACTACATTTTAGAAGTCAGAGTGCGTGTTATGGATCGACTAAGCTGATCCCAACTCTAAACAACAATTAGCAGAACACAACGACATGCTACACACTTCTGCTCTTTGTTTTGTGTCTCCTCCTAGGGGCATGACTTCCACTATACCACAGCTAATAAAGAAAAGTGAGTACTCAAGCAACATAAAACACCTGTGTCCATTTAACTCGCTCTGTCTGGCCTAGTTGCCTGAATTACTCCCTCTACATCTCCCTCCTTTAACTGACTTCCAACCACGCTCTGCTTCCATGTATGTGTTCTTCCTAATGCCCATACTGCATCAGCGATTCGTTATTATTCACAGCATTAAATATTGAATACAGTACGCATATTGCTATGGAATAATGGTGGTGAATAAATAATCCTAATGTTATCGCTGTTGATCACGGCACTGCTTATATGGGCTCATAGAGATAACTTACTTTTGCAAAGTTGTAATTCTTTGTGAAAGCAGCACTGGTGGTTATGACGATACTGGGATTATGAACGTGATGCAAAAAGTAAACGCTATGTGTCATTACTGATCCCTAGTGCTCCGAGCAGGTTAGGATAAAGACATGAATGCTGATGGTATTCAAGTGATCGCCTTCGGATCTGAACACATCAGAAGACTAGTGGCTTGATTTCTAATTAAATGTTTTAGTTGAGCAGCTTCCACCACTGCATCTCGGGATGCACACTGACGTATTTACCCTGCCATGCAGGGATATTTGTGCCCCTGGCAGCTTGGCTTTTCAGCAGCAGTGTGTATAGAGGATGCTGCCTGCTCTGTGGGGGGTATTTATGCAGCTTCTAGAAATTATCATGTTTTATTTATATTATATATATGACTCTAAAGTGAGCATGAACCCTAGCCTTTACTCTATGCTGTTACATGCTCCAAAAAACTTCAACTTAAAATTTAACAACGAGAACACGACAATTATCATCCCATGTTCTAGCATAACTTTTCATAGTTTTCTAAAACTTGATTTTTAACTGTTATTTCGGAAAATCTGCTGCTTTTTCTATAGAGTTAATGGGGGGGGGGGCAAGAATTACATTGCCACATTGCCATGTTCTTAAAAAATCTTATCTCTTCGAAAGCCGTGCTGCCTCGCAGTGTTGATAAGAGCGAGCTTGCATGTTTTTCCTGTTTTCGTTGCAGGACCCGTGTGTGTCTGAAAAGAACACACAAAAGGATTTTCATAATTTTGATATTCTGAAGATTTTTATCTCCTGCTCTGCCTATTATACAGTCTGAATAACAGCCTATAGCTGTTTAACAAAATTAGATATTTAAATCACTTTTTCATATCAGGGATATTCTTAGCTCTTACTGCTTCTAATTCTGATTATACATGCTTTCTGGTACTTCAGCTCAAAACACCACCAAGAAAACTATCAAAACAGTTTTGGTGATGTAAGTTTAAGCTCTCAGTGTTATTCATATACAACACTTTGGCTCTATTCCTGTGCAAAAACAATAAACAAATTATTCTTAGTGATTAGACTTCAAAACACATTTTAATTGAATGAAACCTTCCTTTGATACCATGCGACACGTCTGCACGACATTGTTAGAAGTTATTAATTTGCTCCTTTTGCTGTTATGTAAATTATCGTTCATCTGACAAGTGCAATTAAGGCAAAGTTATTGTAAAAGTCAGAAAATTTAGCAGCCTTGCCGGTGAACTGCAACGACATTCATGTCAGCCCAGTTCTACGCAGCGAAAATGTGTTAACTCGGATGTGACAAGTTTCATTATGAGCTTTCTTACTACACCACATAGATTTCCACTGCATGCTGGGAACATCTAACAACGCTCACTTATTTATCATAACTGTTAAAAACACTCTCATGGACTGAGCACTCTGGACAGTAACATTAGAATGAAAATGAAATGTAAGTGCAGACTCGGGTCTTTCCAGCTTCTTTGAAACAGAGCTCCTTGTTAAAAATGGAGTGGAGGAGTTTCTATACCTTCACTGAATCAAAGTTACAAATTCATACATGATATTTGAAGCCTTTCAGATACAATGACAACACTCTCACATCACCCGATATGATTCAAACAGCTTGGTTAAGGTCGAGGAAAGACTGTGATTATGGCAAATGGCCACGGTTAAGCCCAAGGATGAAGGTCTGAAGGCTCGAGTCTGTCATGTCGTTGCAGATTACAAACACAATGAGCTAAATTTTCAAGTTTTCGTCTATTTTTAAATGACAGTCATTCACGGGATCATGCATTTATTTTAGAGTTTCTACAATAGGTTTACGTGTTTTAATCCATCCATTCGCTGCCGCTTATCCTTTTCAGGGTCGCAGAGGGTGCTGGAGCCTATCCCAGCGGTCATAGGGTGAGAGGCAGGGTCCACACTGGACAGGTCGCCAGTCTGTCGCAGGGCTAACACACAGGGACAGACAATCATTCGCACTCACATTCACTCCCACCTATGGGCAATTTAGATTCTTCAATTAACCTATCCCCACAAAGTGCGTGTCTTTGGAGTGTGGGAGGAAGCCGGAGTACCTGGAGAGAACCCACGCAAACACGGGGAGAACATGCAAACTCCACACAGAAAGACCCCGGCCTGATGGCGGAATTGAACTCAGGACCTTCTTGCTGTGCGACAGAAGTGCTAACCACCGTGCCACCGTGCTGCCTATGTGTTTTATTGTTAATACAACTTTGTCTCATGTGTGTTTATTAAGGCCCCAATCCTGGACTGCTCAGCGTGCTCTGATTGGTCGATCGGAATGCAAAATGTGAGGCAGCACATTAATCTAAAAGGGCTCTGTTTGTTTTGTTTTATTTTTTGCTCATTGTCTGACAAGACAAATAGAAAAAAAAAATGTAAATGAGAACAGCGTTGTGGGAGTTATGTAGAATAAAACCTAGCACACATGAGCACTGAGAATACGTAAAGGTAAGTAATCCGCAGGGTCCTTCAGTTACTTCGATGCTGAGAGTGCGTGAAGCCCCTTCAGTTCACTCTTACAGCCAACAACAAAGCGTTTGTGGTGCATCGCTCATACCAGAGGCATTTTTACAGTGAGCAAAAAATAATGGTGGAGCGCAAGGCTGCATGTGGATTTAGTTGATGCAGCTTTTCCTTCTATTTTGAGGGTGTGCCAGAGCGTTCTGTGAGGAATAATAACTCCCTATTGCCTGGAATTTGGCCTTTGTAACTTGACAAACCTTCAACATGGAAAAAAAATACACCGAAAGCAAAAACAATCAAAGTGAGATACTTTACAGTTAGGTACCAGTACATGGTCAGAAGTTTACATACACTCAACATTGGCATGAATGTCATGATAATTTGGGACTTTTAATGGTTAAGTTGAACTTTTGTTTTTCCAGGGTGGAACTGTAATGATTACACGGCAGTCACATTTAATCAGATCCAAAAACCTAAAAGGTAATTACAGGTGTTGTAGGGACATCGTCTGGGCTATTTTCTGTCTGTTCCACATTAATCTTCCTGCAGGCACTCTCAGAGTCTCAGAGTCGTGTTTTCAATAAATTTACTTGCAGCAAGGAGTCATACAGATTACAGCAGTGTATAGAGTAGGACTAAAGCATGCAAAGTCTTGGCTTCATTTATAGTGGGATTCATCCTGAGTTTTACGAGTACTAAATGTATGGAACGTTCCACTGCCCATGCTGACATGCTGAGACTGGTGGTCTTATCTTTATTACCCCAGCTATCCTGCTTTCAGTTCATTTTCTTTTCGACAGTCTTTTTCCTGTTTCACAAATCCCCTTTCAAGTACCCCAATAATTAACTGCTTTCCTGCAGACATCGGTTGAGCAATGGTTTAACAAAATTTCCCATCAGGAGGTTTCCTTTTTTGGCCGTGGAAGGAAATCTCCCTGAGTGGTCTCTCGCTCCTACTTTAATTAACCTTCCCCTGCTCAAATCAAACAAAGATTTTAAAACATTTACCCTGTGTCTTGCTTGGTTCTGCTTTTGGGTCCATCTTTGTTATTTGGTCACAGGGACGTGACTATAGACTCAAATAAACTCAGTTAAATCTTCTAATAAGTGGTGCTAAAGGTCCTACAATGTCTTTTAACTTGACAAGGCCAAGACCCCTTAACATCTTGTTAGTGATGATGATTACCTACAACTGGTAGTCTCTGTTTGCAAGCAAAAAAAAGGATTTGTTTGACTGTAGTCATTGGATTAACCAAGGATCTAAGAAGGAAAACTGTAGATTTAGACATTTGGGCTATGAGCGATTTCTAAAGAACTGCAGATTCCAAGATCATCAGTTTATACACTTGCATGTAAGTGCATGTTACTCAGATGTGTCACCACTTTGACAAGATCTGGAAGAACACCTAAACTGTCACTGTTAGATGAAAGGAAATTGGGATGTTCAGAAAAAACCCAAGAACCACCACGGCTCAAGTCGATCATTAACTGAAAAATGCTGAAACACCAGAGAGTTCTACATGGCTAGGGGCTAAAAGTGTGCAAATCAAGTAAGAAACCCCCACTCCACAATGAACACCTCCAAGCTCGAGAGCTGAAATTTGCAGCTGTCCATATAGACAAGCCACGTATGTTCTGGGGGAAGGTTTTTTGGTCAGACAAGACAAAAATTAAGCTTTTTGGCCACAATGAAATAGATTTGTTTGGAAGTGTAAAGTTGAGGCTTTCAGAGAACACTGCACCAGCTGTCAAGCAGGGTGGTGGTAGAATCATGCTTGTGTGGTGTTTTGCTGCCCATGGTATAAGTACATTAGTGAATGAAGTGAATGAACGAGGACAACTAAATTTAACTAATTAAGTGGCTAAATAGTTGAAACTTGGTTGGGTGTTCCAACAGGATAGTCTTCCCAATCACACATCAGCACTGGTTTGGAACCTTCCCAAAGCCAAAAACTTCAGCATTAGTGTTACATACCCACGAAGGAGGTCTAGGGGTGTGTGAGGGGGCCGGTAACAAATGGGTCCGGAACGGAATGAAAGGAACCAGACAGGTGTGAAGCAAATAATATAGTTTTATCACAAATAATCTCAACTTAAAGAGACAGCAACGCCGCTTTATCAATAAGACTAGAAAAAGAAAAAGGTCGCAACAACAAAGGACACAACAACCAACCAAAAAAACCTCCACACCACAGGAAAAACAATCACACCATGGGACCTTTCCAACACCTAGAACACAATTTAGAGACACCTGAGAAACCACCCACCCACATCCAGTTCATCCCCAGCTTATATAACCTCATAGAGGTGATTGCTGACTGGGCCCAGGTGGTAAACGAGCAGCTGTGTCCTGGAGAGAGAGACAGAGGGGTGGAGCAAGAGAGGAGGAGGCGGAGAGAGAACACCACACCCACGTAAGAGCAGTTTCAGGAGGCCCAGCTAGGGGCGTAGCAATTAGTGAGGGTATACTTATCACCTACCACATTCATTTTGGATTTAAATCATTAAAATGTGTGCTGTGCAATAATTCCACTGTGAAAAAACAAAACAAAAAACATTTAAAGAAATAATTAAAAGCCCAAGACTACCATGGTGTTAATGCCCAAACCACAACATTAAATATAAATACTATGGAGGTTACTGTTATTAAAAGGCCACAATTTATTCATTTTTCTATGACTGAACTTAAGCATTATTCCTGTTTACAGAACCTAAATCATCCACCACCCTGACCTCCACACTCTTATTTTTTCATCTTCCCACACAGTAAATGACTGCTTTCTGTATTTGCACAGAAGGCTGGCAGTGCACTGCTCACATGGAAATTGTGAAGCAAAAACTTATCCAAAATTAACACAATGGGCTTAACTAAAAAACTGCAAGCATCTTCTCCTTTTAGATACATTTGAATAAGATTATTGTTGTACACTGGCTTGTACCTTGTAAGAATGTTAGTTATGCATATTTGTAAGTACAATTTAAAAATGTAGTGCAATAAATTTAAAGCAATGAAATTTTATGTGTTATATTGCAGTCATAGTAAGTGCTAACCAGCTATCACTATACATTCAATTCAACTATTTGTTTAGCCTCTATTCTGCACTCAGCATTGCCAGATTGACAGAGCCCATGGAGTTTATTTTATTCTGTCCAAATAAGGTTTCCTAAAGTTTTGATGAATGAGTGACAATTTAGCGAGCTGCTATATGACCTCAGAATGTACGAATGCGAGGAAAACAGATGAAAGGAGCAGAGGTAATGAAGGTGGATGAGTTTAGCCTCAACCGTTGAATAGAATGGAGAAGAGAATGAATGTGAAGAAGAGAGTGTATGCAAGGTGGAGTGGGTGGAGACGATTGTCAGGGGTGATTTGTGACAGAAAGATAGCAGCAAGAGTGAAAGGGAAGGTTTATAAGGCAGTAGTGAGACCTGACATGTATGAAGTGGAAACAGTGGCATTAAAACACACACACACACACACACAAAAACAGGAGCAGGAAATGGCACGCCTGAAAATGTTGAGACTTTCATTTGGAGGGTCTAGGATGGACAAGATTGAAAAAGTGAATGTTTCAGAGGGAGAGCTCAGGTCGAGCTTGCCTATCTGGAGAAAAAAGGCTTAGATGCTTTGGAAATGTGAAGAGGAGTCGCAGCGGATACATTGCTGAATATGGAGCTGACAGGCAGGAGGAAAAGATGACGATCACAGATGAGGTTTATGGATATAGTGGAAGAGTACATGAATGAAAGAGGACAGATGGGGACAGATGATCGGCTGTAACAACCTCTAAATGGAACAGCCAAAAGAAGACGAAGCAGAATATCCGACTACAGACTGAATAAGGTGGAAAGGGAGTAGGAGCTGAAACTGTATCAAATTCAGCTGTGGTGTATCAAATTATGACACAAATTATGAAATGATGAAATTAAGAGTAATGCTTGTAATGCTTATGCACAGAAAAGGGTGCATGGGTGTTTACTGATTCATAGTCAAACACAAAACCGGGATTTGCTTTTGGACTTATCCATCATGTTGAAGGAAAGGTTGTCAGAAAATTATACAATCAACACATTGATAGGTGAAACTCCTGGCAAGTGAATATTGGCGAACACGATCATCTGGATAGCCAGCCAGCTAGAGTTAGTACCACTGATTTTGGCATCCCATCTAATGCTAATGGCATCAGGAGATGCCGTGGTCTGCAGGCCTGATTGCTGCAGCATGTTGGAATGATAATTCAGGTTAGTTGAGGTTACATGGTTACATGATTTTTATAATGTAGCAGCAAAAATAAGTAATAGTGGGCCAAAAAAAAGTTCAAACTAGCACCAGCAGCCTATAATAGAACAACCTTAAGCCCTGCTGGAGTAACATATTCTGCAATATTATGCCTTCAGAGGCATCCAGTGATCAAGCAGAACAGAAATGTCTCATTTTCCAGGACCTTTTAAAGTAATATCTGGAAAACTATACCGCAGCAGAGGTGAAAACAATATTTATAGATGTTCTTTGCAGTGGTTGGCCTTTACTTAGAAATGAGGTGAGGTGACATATTTGCTGCTTGTTTGCCTGAGAAGTCCAGTGACTCATATGTAAACTGTTCCCTGGAGGAATTCTGCATATGATCTCTTGGAGGGGTTAACCTTTTCACCCAAGTGTAATTGTGTATAAAAGGAAAATAATATTCAGTGCCCTGGGGTAGAGCAGACGTTATATGAAATCCCAATCAGATGCAATAATGGTGATTTTTTTATGTATTTTTAAGTTAATGTAAATTTGTTGCTCCTGAGATTTTAACAGCTTCATTAATCTAAGTAACGTCAGTCTCTGAATTTACTTTTCAAAGGCCACATCTATCTTTTATGTACTGTCTGTGCTCAAAACTGCATTCTCTTTGATGGCTAATAAGGAGCAACCTTCATGGTCGCAAAAACAAGTCTGACTACACAGACTTCTAAAAGTGAACCGACTGTTCACTTTTTCTATGACCTCAGTAAAAACTTTCCTTAGTTAATCTAATGAATCTATTGACTGTCAAATTATGGTCATTTAAAAAAATCAAAACACTCAAATAGATGGAAAATCAGGGCATACATTAGGGTGGACACATGTTGTAACTTACAGTTTACAAATAAATATTTCCCTCTCTGTTTTTTAGAATAGAATAGAATAGACCTTCATTATTCAATTATCTTGATCCTAAATACATAAGCAACCATATACAGGTCTACGCACTTCATTTGCTTATGTATATATAGGACGTATAGCCAGATGCACTCATTTTTTGTTGAATCAAATTTCAAAACACGAAGACAGCGCTTGGCTGTCTTTCATTTCAGTCATTTAAAAAGGGACTTCAGTTATCAATAAGAGACGTCTATGCTATGGTCGTCATTTACTTACAGTCTGTGTTTGTTAATTGTAAAAAATTCTCAACATATAAGAAAATGTTTGTTAAAATAAAATAGGTTCAGTAAATCTAGTTAAGTGTTAAATGTCCCCAAGTTGGTCTTAGGGTAAGAAAGTAACAGTGCACAGTGTGGAGAATTATGAGAAACTGTTTGTTTCTATTTTCAAACTAAATCAAACAGTTGTTTTGTGGGAAGCATCAGTTAACATTAGGGAGAGTTTAAGCCAACACAACAAAACAGCTTTAACTCAAAACAACAACACCATCGGCTCACTAAATGTGACAAATTTAGTCGCCAACATGTAACTCAACTCTTTACCATCTAAAGGGAAATCAGCAGAAAATAGTGTTATCGATCTAAAACGGTAGCTCTCGGGTGCGGGTTTTCTCAGATAAAAGTAACACCGAACAATGAAACAAAGGATGACTAAAACTAAAAGTAACAAGCGAAACAACAAGACAACATATCATAAAGCAAAGCCTAACAGAGAGGTCTCAAACAATAAATGAAAATGGTTAAAGCAAAAATGCAACTTCAAACAGTTTATATTAGCTCTGGAGGATGCTCACTGGACCGCAAGGCTCAAACCTAAGTCAGCTACATGAAAGACAGGAACACCAGGAGCCAATAAGGAATCAAAAGGGAAGGAAAAAGTGGCCGATACCCTTAAGCAGCACAGTTCATATTAACCCTTTACATGTTTTTACATTATTTTAGACGGTGACATCCAGACTATGCAAAGTATGCTAACTTAACCAATGGTATACTCATATAGCATATATTATAATATATATTGGTGGGATATCTAGTAACTCTATATACATTGCATTGACTGCTTCCTTTTGGGAGATGATTCTAAAAATTAATTATTTTGTATTTAATTCATGGATGGATGGATGGATGCTGTCAAAGCATCATTTTCTCTGTGAGAGTTTTTACAATTGCCTTTCCGCTTATCATCCATGATAGCTGTAATTCTGAACTGTTTGACTGAATTTTGGTTTATTTTTGCAGGAAAAGCAGCAGGAAATGCTATTAACCGATTTTTTAAGGATCATTACTTCTTCAGTCACTACAAAACACATTAGAGGAGCTATCAAAAGATTTTTAGAAAAGAATGAAACAATTAAAGTTGCCTGCCTCGTTGTGATTCACGTAGAACTGTTCACACAGGTGTCTTCGCTAACACATTGTGACTACACCACCCTCACAGTGTAAAAAGCAGACCCCATCTAAACTTCAGAACAAAGGTGATGGAGGCGGCGACGCCGCCGACGATAACGACAACAAAGCTTTAATTTTGTAGTTGTTTTTGTACTTTTCAAAACATACTTACAAAATGCTTTACAGAGTGCTATAAAAGATCAAAATCTGAAATCAAAAAGAGAAGTATGTACAGTCAAAATACCAACAAGAAATAAAAATAAGGCATACTGTGAAACCAAAACAGTGAGAATATTATCACAGGCAAGACAAAAAAAATAATAAAATAGAAATAAATATATTTGTCAATAATGAAGATAAAGAAGTAAATAAAGAAATAGTAGAAGTGGAATGAAAACTGTTTTATTGCAAAAAAGTTCAAGTGAAAGCAGATTATGTGTGCTTTGTAATGATGCAGGTTGATACTACTACTACTAATAAAACAATAGTGATAACATTACAATAATGTAGTGATTTAAAGGGGGGTTACACCCTGAACAGGTTGCCAGACTATCGTAGGGCTAACACAGACAATCATTCACACCTATTAGACAATTTAGAATTACCAGTTAACCAGACGCCAATCACTACATGTCTCTGGAAATGTGGGAAGCCAGAGTACCCAGAGAAACCCATGCAAACATGGGGAGAATATGCAAACTCCACACAGAAAGGTCCCGGCCACTCTGAACTCAGGACCTTCTTGTTTTGAGGCAACAGTGTAACCACTGCACCGCCATGCCGTCTTACAAAAGCCTCAAATGTGGAATTATGAAGCTTAAGGAAGGTTTGTGACAGCCAGCATTTGACATAAGAGAGATAGGCCTAGTCCACACGTAGCGGGGTTTTTCAAAAACGAATATCCGCCCCTGAAAAAACTTGCGTCCACACCACCTTGTTTAAAAGAAAAACTCCGTCCACACGTAACCACATAAGAGCATGGTTAAGCACATTCATTGACATGCCAGACCTGTAGGCGGCAGTAGTTCCCCGTATCCTATCCAGTCAGGTTAACTTTTTGCCTTCCTGCTTACGTTCAACAAAACATGAAACGTACAAACAAACAGGCAAAAAGCGCTTGGACAACTGATAACGCGAGCACAGCTCTGAGGGCGTCCATGCTGTAGCACAAACACAGGTCACAAACCTGACGTCAGCATTCGTGTCGCAGAAAGTGACGTCGCGGATCCTAAAACTCCGGTTATGTCTGTCCACACGCAAACGCTGAAAACGGAGAAAACGCAGATCTTCACTTTGGCCGGAGTTTTTAAAAAGATCCGTTTTCGTGCCGCAAAGCTGCGTTTCCGTGTGGACGACAGGCCGAACCGTAGAAAAGTATCTTCGTTTTGGGAGATCCCCGGCTACGTGTGGACGGG
>VUQR01014642.1:10200-20795 GCA_015108515.1 Hemichromis elongatus | reverse complement strand
ATAAGCAATCCAACCTCGATGGGATCCTTATAAAGCCTCAAATGATTCCCCCCCCCCCTTGAGGAATGTTTTACAGCCAAACCATCCAGCAGATGGTTAAAGTGACAACAGTCTGCTATCTTGCTAATAAATTGCTCTCCAAAACAGTAAACACACTCAGTAGGACATTATGGTTTAAACTGGGATAACAATGCAAAGAATTAGTGTTATTTTAAAATATATGCAAAGAGTCTATTTAACTAAATGAACTGAATGAGCAATGAGAATCGTAAAGCCATCTGCCCCTGAGTGCTTAGGTTGGTTCTAAGTTTCTGTCTAAATAAGACTTGCTTAAATGCACGCCGCTCTTCTCTCTGTACAATAATCATGCCTTTAGTGGTGCAGAGTGTTGCAGTGCATTAAGATAAAAGCGCTAAAACAGTGTTTGTGCTGCATCCCAAATGGAGGCTGCTAAGTGAAGTAGCATGCTGTTATAGGAGTCGAGGGATGATGCTAGCATGAGTGCTTCTCTGAGTGGGAACACTTCACACTGCAGGGGTTTGCACTGATGCTACAGCATAAATTTGTCATATATCTTTTTCTCCCAGCTTATTTTTTTTCCCTCTAAATGTATGAGAAGATAATTTATCACATTTGCTCATTTAGCTCATATTTTTGGATCGCTACCACATTGCTATTCATGACATGGTTTTACATTTTGGGCTGCTGCTGATTTCATTTATTTTTTTTTTATTTATTTTTTCCCAGACAGATGACTTTGAAGGCTGTGAATCAAAGACTTTTTTTTTGAGGGGGGGGACCGATGGCACAAAGGAACAGGGAAACTTGCGATGAAGAAATTCACAGTCAGAAGGAGTCGATGCGCTCTCGATAAGAAAAAATAAAATAAATAAATGTATCAAAATAGGCTGGAATATAAAAGCTGCATCACAGAACTTAAGGGGGTTGGAGCAGAAACTACTGTTCCCATAATCCAGTAAGTCACACCTTCAGCTGGAAAGAATGCTGAGAAAGACTATCGGCTTTACACTCTAATTCACCTTCCATAGACTCTTTTTCATACTGAGAAGCTTAAAATGGATTAAGCTCATAGGCTCTGAGATGAAAAATAACAGAAAGGTGCATTTCACCAAATAGCCATCAATCTGCTTCATGTTAAATGACGGGGCTAATCACCTCGAGAGCTGGTTATTTCTGGCGACGCTGAAAGATAAATACCGCTCTGCATCGCGAGCTGAGGCCTGACGATGGCTGATGGAGAGAGTCCAACTTGTTTGCTCGTTGCGGAGTGAAGCTGAAGACCTCCCCAGCGTTTAACGCTGAACCTGCTGCAGATGCGTCACCCAGACAGAGGTCCCTAATGCACTGAGGAGCCGTTCAGAGCGGTCTTAAAACTCCAGGCAGGCCCTGCGACCACTCTTTGATGATTCTGAAAACATTCTTATAAAACCGTGGAGGATGAGGAAAATAAATTTGTTGTGATGTTTACGAGTCTCCACGGTTGAGGGCATTGGAGCATTGCATAATGTCATCCCACAAAAGCGGATGGGAAGGGGACCTTGGCCCTTACTCTTTCACACAAATGCATACATGCACCGAGCCCGATAATGAGAATCCACCTCACCAAATCTTTCAATTCAAGGACTTGCTTAGATTGACTGTAATGCCTAAGTAATCAGCCTGTTCTGACCCACCTTGTCCTCGGCCAGGATTTATAGCACCCAATTACTGATCTCTATTACCCAGCGTGCCAAGGGGATGGAAATCAGACGAGTGGACAGACGGCCAACGCTGTCTGCTGGTCTGGGTGACCAGGTGATGAAAGAGTGGCCTCCATTCCTCTCTTAATACTGCACTGCATAGCCAGAAGAAAATTGCAATGTTCTCTCAAGTGTTAAAACTTTTCCATTGCTTTGGTTTGCTGTAATGAAAGTTATACGTGTGTCTGTGAAATCGCTACATACATTTTATGTCGTCTATCAACAGATTTGACTTTTACCGGCATATTTTGTGCTTTAGGGGATTTGCAAAGAGAAAATATCAAGGTGAAAGAATTATTTCCAGTTTTTTAGTCTGTGCAGTTTTTTCACATAAATAATTCACTAACCTTAGAAGCCAAAGTCAAATAAAATCCATTCTTTAAATTCAACAAACCAACATCCTTGTAAGTTATGTGAAGGGCTTTTTTTCATTTGTTTCACTAACTCTGTGTTAGGCTGTTTCTCTCCCACCAAACTTCTTCATTTTTTAAAAATT
Source organism: Hemichromis elongatus (assembly GCA_015108515.1). Taxonomy (NCBI): domain Eukaryota; kingdom Metazoa; phylum Chordata; class Actinopteri; order Cichliformes; family Cichlidae; genus Hemichromis; species Hemichromis elongatus. Next base: position 18,539 of record VUQR01014642.1, on the reverse strand, counting down.
ACCAAGCTGATCTCAACCTCTAAACTCATACGCTGAGGCTTACAAGAGTTTCATCTGTTGTTACTGGAAGACGTGGTTACTGTTTTTTGCAGGAGAGATAGAGGAAATTATGTTATTGCTGTTTTTTTGGTATGTTTTCTAATTCGTGCAACAAATTATGATGGGTTTTCTTTCTAATGGTCTAAGATAAGATTGAAGATTGAGACGCCAACAAAGCCATATGCAATGTGTCGCACGTATTTAGTAAAAGTATTATGGCCAAAATATAATTTTATTTTAGGGCAAATACACACAAAAAGAACTAGAACTAAAGATGGTAAAAACTGCACTCAGACAAAGTCATTTAGCAAAATAACTGCCTTAAGAGCCAGTGTTGATCCATTCAGGCAAGCAAGGCAGGCAGTGCTTGTCCAGTGAAATCTAAAAATAGATATCAATTAAATCCTGCAGACATGAAAAAGATCTCTTTCTTCTTCTTTCATCTCCAACGTTGCTCTCTCATAAAGCTTATCACCTGTTTGCCTGACCTTTTAAATTACTGCCACCTTGAGGCCACACTTATTTCTATAAACAGACCTGAACCTGCTGGAGTTTGATTCCATTAAGATCAGTATGCAGCCACTTTTTTGATGCGTGTGTCTATGGTCCGGTAAAAAGGGCTGGAGGCTGTCAAGCTTAGAGGCCAGCAGCCTTTTGTGGTTGTTGTGTAACATGTATAAATCTCTGGTCTTTTATGAGAAACTGATGGGAGACTAATGTGCTACACGAGCTGCCCCTGGCTCTGCTTTCACTGCTCTAAGATCAGTTATGATCTGTGCATTGCATGGAAACAGAAGTGACATTAATAAGGCAATGAGCCCTGTGTGAATTATCATCTTATCAGTTTTCTCTTACTGGTGGCCAACAAGGAGTTAGAGTCTAGTGTGAGGACTTTTTAATAACTCCTTTAGCACATTAGCAAGGAAAGCCTTGATGATGGAGGGCGGAACTCAGGCCATGACGAATTTTATAAAAACAGGTACGTTGAAAAGATAGCAGACTTCACCTGCACTTTTTGGATTAATATCTCTGATAAATCGTTGAGAGATGATTGACTGAATGTATTAAGTTTAACCAGCTGTTTTGCTAATAGACTAACAGACTGTTTTTTACATTCAGATCTTTAATTCACTTGTAGATGTTGAAAGTTAACGATCTCACATTGTTTGTCGGTTTTTATTTTAGTAATGTATGTAAAATGTCACGTAATGTAAAAGTTCTTGTATACGTGTAGGCCACGATTTATCAGCCGGCTAACGCTTTTCTGTATTTCTAATTGTTGTGGTTTATGTACAATAACACAGTCTAGGTGTAGTTAGGCGTTTTCATAGTGTGTTATTGCGTTATTCAATACAGGTATGTCTGTAAAAAACCCCTCAGCACTCATCGCTGTCACTTAATAGTAAACATTTTCATGATACCTACAGAGGCAATAATATTTTATCATTCTGCAACCAGGAATGTGTGCAGAAAGATGAAAATGTCTAGGAGAAGCTGCAGAATGCTGTCAGCATATATAAAAGCATGAAAGACAGGCAGCACAAAATCATGAAAAGGTGTTTTAATCTGGTCCAATTTGCCCTGTTAAAGTATTAAAGAAACCTTACCAAATCCTTTCAGGGGCAACAGCTTTTAACTTATTTCATCAGTGTGGAGTCATTCTTGTCTATACAACAACGAGAACATCAAAAGGAATATCAACTGATTTTGTGGAACTTCACACTGATTTTCACATTTTTATACTTGCCGTGTTTTTTGTGGGCATTCATTACGTTGCTACAAGAAAAGGAATCCCCCTATACTGTCTATCCAAAAATGTAATATTAGATATATTCAGTTGCAAAACAAGTATATTTGTGCATCACAGCTGTAAAATAATACACCAAAAAGGCACCGTATGCTTCTCATCGATTAGTCCTCAGCTGAAATATGTGAAGCAACCACAGCCACTCGCATTAATGTGTATAACTGCAGATCTCCCGCTGTTCCCCCATTTCGTTTTTATTCCAAGAGAGAGAGAGAGAGAGAGAGAGAAAGAAAGAGAGAGAGAGGCATTGTTGATCCTTTTTTGACATGCCTGTGTACTTGTTTATCGTGCACAATGAAAGTGGCAAATAGCTGCCTCGCTGACAACATGTGAAAAATGAACTCTGACACTCACAATGAGAAAGAGACTCACAGACAGAAACCGCTGCAACAACAGCAGCCTTGGTTTGTTACGTTGTCTCATAAATTTTCTCTGGGGATAAAGTTTTAGGCTGCATAACAAGTTTGATTAAACGCAGGACGGTTAGAAGTGTGGCCTCACGGTGAGAAGGCCCCGAGTCTGAACGTGACGTCTGCGTCCCGATAAAGAATCCTCTAATACTGTTCTAACCTAAATTCCCATTTTTATGACATTGTAACATCAAAGGTTACATTATCGCCTTTGAATACAAATAAATTGGATCGCATGACATACACTCAGCTTTTAAAATATTTAAGTTCAGTTCATGGTTGGTTCACTGACAGCCTTTGAGTCCAACTGCAAAGATCTCGAATTAATGAAAAAAACCAACATTTGGGATATGAAAGCCTCGTGTGACGTATTTGTCAGTTACTTTGAAGAGAGTGGCAGCTCGGAGATAATTTGAGAGGCACAGCAGTGCGCGCTTTAGATAAAGTTAAAAAATATTATTCATCCTTTGAAAATATGCTCCACATACAATGAGTTTTAGGAACTTCAGACTTTTGAACACAAAGTCTTCATCATAAAACTGTCATTCAATTAATGCAGACAATTGCCAAGGAAAACATTTTCTGAGCTTTTTCATATTTCCCATTCATTTTTAGACGTATCAAAATATATATTTTGTTCAAAGCAATATTTTCCTCTGTGCGAAACAGCGAGTCAGGGCCGTGTCATACTGTTTAATTCTGAAGTGGCTTACCTTTATAATTCAGTGCCTTCAACAGGGCGTACCCAAAGCAGTCATTTTTAATTTACAAAACAGGTTTGAAGGAGTAGTGGCTGTGTTTCTGGTCTGAAATGTAAAAATGCTATATTTTGACAAGTGTATTACATAATGTGCTTTTGGAGATCTCCAGCTAACAGAGAAAATAAAGCTCAGTCATCCTCCACGAGAAATAGTTTGTGAAATTACCAGTATTTCTACACAGATTGCTTCTAAAGTCGAAATTTTAGATGAATACAACCTGTCTAAACCAATTAAACGGGAACATTTGCACTTTGTGTTCATGAATTTATTGAACACGCTGAGTAATTCTCAAAGTGCAGGCTGGGAAAAAAGTTACTTGTAGTCAGATGTTTCAGTTGAGGACATGAGAGTCCAACTTTGGGTTGTAGAGTATCCTCCTATAGCTAAGGGTCTAAAAAATCTGCTTCCTGTTAAAGTATGGATTTCTCATGAAAGGCTTTCCAACTATTCCTCAAAGAGAGAAAAGCTTCAATGGTTTTCTGAAGGCCATCAGTTCACAATCAGACAAAATATCTAGTCAGGGTCACATATGCGCGAGAATTGACCCCAGCTGCCAAAGGTTAATAGGGAGGGTACAGGCTGGCAAGGTCGCTAGTCTTAAAGAGGACCAACACAGAGAGATAGACAATCACTCACACCTACACCCAGGGTTTTAAATCACCAGCTGACCAAAAGTGCATGTCTTTGGACTGTGGGAGGAAGCCAGAGTACCTGGCTTTGTCTACAAAGAGGGAAAATTCAGAACTGTTGATACTCTACCTAGGAGTGGGTGTTCTGCAAAGATCGCAACGTACAGTTCTGCAAAATACAAGTGTAATAACAGCACACCTACAGAAATCTAAAACTGGAAAAGAATCTATGGTCAGGTTTACACCACAAGACAAACACTCAATAAGAATGAAGTTCATGGAAGAAAATCATGAAGAAAGCATTTGCAGGGACCGCCTGGTTGTTCCATAACAACCAGATATAAACATGCACACACTTGGTTGGAAGGGGAAAAAAGGCACTGCACACCAACACTAAAACCTCTTCCCAGCTGTGGGTTGGAGGGATCATCATCACGCTGCTTTGATGTCTCAAGCACTAAATGCGTTGAGAGAACAATGAATTCAAAATTGCATAAAGAAAGCAGTGCAGTAATCCATGACTTGAAGCGGAGGAGGAGCTGGGGAATTTAGCAAGACGATGATCCAAAACACACATGGAAACGAATAAGAGAATGGTCAAAAGGCAAACTTCTGGTTCAGCAGAGAGTCCTGACCTGAACCCGACCGAGAGCCTGTGGTAGGACCTAAAGAGGCCTGTTCATTCATTTAAGACATCTAAAAAACCCACAGATAAACTGTAAACAGCTTTGAGGATGAAATGTTGTTTCTGTACTAAATTCACAAGATCAGCTTCTTTTTCAGTGATTACTCCCTGTCATGGTTAAAAATGAGTCCCGGTGATTCCAAAGGGTTGACAAACTTTATTTTTCACCTGCTAACTGTAGATAACAGCGCGCATCAGGTTACATAAATAAACTCAGAAGAAATACATCAGCTCTAGCGCTCATAAAAGTTCGGATAAAGTCACCGAAACAGATGAAAGTACCTCCTTTGAGTTCGAGGTATACTCCAAGTAGTTAGATGTTACGTGACCTAGACGCGAACTCGCTAACATCTCACATCCTTGAAGCTGATTCTAGTACGCTCTCTCTCCTTCTACCCACAGGCTGCTTTCATACGGTACATGCAAGCTTTGTCATTGACTTCTACCGGCTGTGTAAAACTTTTTCCCCTTTATTTCCAGTTCTAAAGGCATACGTTATCAGTATGGTTTTGATATGAAACAGGATAGGAAATACAATATGAGCAGTAATGTTCTAGTTTAACTAATTCTAAAATTAAAATAAAATTAATGCGGCTTAAAAATTGGGGGTATTTTGCTTTCAGCCTCGGGGTGTGTTTGGACTTAGTCAATATGAAGACACAAAAACAATGGAGAGATACAAATTGCCCGAGGCAATCTTACTGAAATCCTTATTTTCCTCTGCAGTCTGTTTTCTGTGATATAACGTGATGTTTCACACAGAAGCAAGAGTACGTAACATAACAGCAAGGTCCATATTGTTAGTGACAGGAAACAACTGTAGCTTCATCTCCATTGACTGGCTGCTCGGGGATCTTCCTTCCCAGACGCTGAGGACGGAGAAAACTCGTGAAACCTTTTTGTAATTCCTTTTATAAACTCGGCACTAAGTTAATGCAGCTTTCTGTGCTTCATTGGTCCCGTCAACAACAGCGAAATGCTATACGGAGTCCAGAGGTAAGGTTAATGTTCTGAGACGAGGACATAAAGTACAAGTCTGTGGACGAGCGACACGACACATGTGCCGTTTTAATAAAGGCAGAAGTCACCGCCATTGTCGCTGCTGTCATGCCCGGTGCACCGAGCAAACGCTACAAGTGACACCAAAGCAGAATGCCAAGCCGAGCCTGAACACACACATTCAAACTAATTTTACATTACACATCAGAACACACACACACACACACTATCAAACCACGGAGACAGTGCATCAACACTCTCCTGTTCTCTTTATATCAATCTGAATTCTGCTGATGACTCTTGACGCGCCCACCGGGGGTAACGGCGCCGAAATGACTCCTTCCACTGATTGCATCCAAGACACAGTTTCACGTAAACACGCTCGATAGCCAAGTGCGGATTATTTTATTTCTACAAAGAGATACCGATAAGAACTTACGACCAAACCTATAACAGACGCCTTGATTACGCTGATGTACCGTTTCTTAAAGGAAACACTTTTTTATTTAATGCGACAAGCAGAAGCGCTTAAGATCCCTAAAATGATCTCTTCATTCCAAAATTCATCCCTCACACACCATTCCTTGTGTCGGTGTTTAGCTGCCACACCAGACATGCCACCACGAACTACGTTACAGAATGCCTACTGAAACATTTGAACTTGTTTTTTGACAGATTGTGCACTTCTAATGAGCTAATGCTGGCAACGCTGGCGGCTCAAGGAGAAACTTAAGCACGGCACAGCATCGAATTAATTAAATGAAACCCCGGTCTTTTAATTACCTTGAATAGATAGCTTTGTTGCCTAAACCTAATTCCATTTTCCAGTGTCAAAGTCCTGCACTTTGGCCCAATATCTGACAAAAAAATGAAATGAGGAAATACATCTCAGGGCAAAACAACAGGCAGCTGGAAGCAAGAGAGGTGCAGAGCATGCATCTTTGCGTAAGATACCAAAAAACTGCACTTCCATGTTAAACTAAATTATATCCAAATCCATTTTAATAAGGCAGGAACCCCCCCGCAGCCGGCATGTCTAGACACCATCGGGATTAAATGGGTAACAAACATGCACGGTGTTAGAGTTTATGTTTTGGTAACAGCAATCCGAAAACAGTATTCCACTTTCAGTCGGACCATGAAGGGGAAAACATTGATGCTAATAATTGCAGCCCATTAGATGTTCTTATGGTGTGTAGTTTGAAAGGAAGCCAACTAACCACCCGCTCCTTTTAACAAGCCTTTTTGATAAGGTAGAAGCATCTGTGTTTATGCAGTGTGAGAAATATTATGAATAATTGGGGAGTTGACGGGCTGAATTCCTCCAGCATTAATCGAGCCTCTGAAATCTCTGATATTAGCTTCACATGAATCATTGTTAATTCCCATGAATCCATTACTGTTCCATGTGCAACTAAAAATAGAGTCCTGATAAATCAATGGGGACACTCGAGAGTGAGGACGGGGGGTTGGTGCTGCTTACTTCTGAAGCTTCTCTTTTCAGTACAGCATAATGCCCTTGGCTCTCATCAATGATTATTCTCCATAATTCCCTCATAGATTTCTGCGTTACAACCAACGGTCGCGGCGGTGGGGGGGAGGCAATAGACCTTGAACGGAACGTTTTCAGCCCAATCCCTCCTAAATGCATTCCCCACATTTCGGCTTCGTCAAGGCCATTTGATAGTGCACAAAACATTTTTTTTCCTCCTTTTTTTACAAGCTCTATCCTTGACTTGAATATTTCTGTAATGACAGCAACCCATTTCTTGTTTATGCCAACAATGACGGGAGGTTTTCGCCAATTTTCCTCCATCTATCTTGAGAGGAAGCCTAATCCATTTGAAATAGCGTGGCGATCTTCTGCACTGATTGCATTTGTCACAGCTCAGCAAGTGCGCTACCTTGTGTGGAGAGTGTGCCCCCCGGACCTGCCCTCCTCTCTACTGCACTGAAAGCCAACACAGGCAATGGGCATCGCATGGCCTCACTCGTGCACCGGGCGCAAGGGCAGACAGGTTCATCTGCACACAATCACAACGGACGGCCGCATCCCATTCCAATTGCATTTCCGCTCACGGGGGAAAGATCCCGTGGTGCATATTACTGTGGCTGAGACAAATTTAGCTGAAATGGAAAGGGAGATGGAAAAAGCTCACCTCTTACACTAATCTGGGCAAACGACACAGCGCGGGCTTCCTACGACAACACCACCAGCACCACGGAAAAAATGGTTTTTAGATGGCAGAGCTGCCCCGTCTCCGACAGAAGACAGTGAATTAATTAAGATAATAAATTGCACGTGTCATATTTGTCATCTTTTCAATCTTCACCTAATGAGGAAGAACGCGCGCACCAGAGTGTTCCTCGGTAAAAAGTTGTCTCGGCTAAATGCGGACACCTTAAAAGGGAAATGCTCAACATTAGAAACGGCGCGATACTCAATGCTGACTGATATTTAATATATGTCATGTATACATTCATGCGTTCCGCTCCTGTGTGGGCGCAAACAGACAGACATGAATGCAAATGAGACTGAGAAGAAGGAATGGGAGCAAGAGACGGAGCGGGACACTCAGAAGTCTGCATATCTGATAGCAAAGCGGCCTGATTAGAATTTTGTCATGCCACAATTTACAAATTAAAATGAATTAGATCTTCCATGCCCTGACCTCCATTAAAAACACTTCATTGTTGATGAGCCATGATAGCATCTGCTATTGATTGGATAAGCATCAGTATGGCCAATCCCGTCCCTTCGCGAGGAGGTCATCCAAAGCAATTTAGGCATATTGAGAGATTGATCAGGGCTCCGGAGCTGCCACTTGGGCCCACTCAAAGCATAAAAAGTCTAAGGTGTAGCGCAGCCACTCCCTGCTACTCTGTGCGCGGAGAGTCTCAAATCTAAATGCTAATGGTTTCTTTTAGAGCCTGGCTGCCCTTTAACCACTACAGTCAGACGTGAAGGATGGCTCTCAGTGTTTCGACAGCTCAGTCTTGTTTTGACCC
>VUQR01014642.1:0-10180 GCA_015108515.1 Hemichromis elongatus | reverse complement strand
CCGGCCGCCTCCTCCCGCCTCCTCCCCCCCAAACACTTCCAACAGCAAGAACCCATTCTCTGGAATCAGCACTGAAAAGGAAGAAAATAACTGTGCAACAGTAATACAATAGGCTCTGTTTGATGCATTACCAGCCTACCTGGTAGCAGCCTGATGCCAAATTCTCAGCCACAGTGGACTGTGGCAGAAAATTACCCATAGCTGCAGCTGCTGCTTTAACACAGCCACTATTGAGAAACACATTTAGTGTGTGTGTGTGTATCTCGTCAGACTACCTTTTGGCATTTTGTATTAATATTAAACTGAACTGCTAAAAAATGCTGAAAATATAAATGTCACAAGGAACTTTATTTAGAAAAAAGACTGAACAGAGAACGGAGCCATTAATTATTAACCACACACTGTAGGACATTTCAACTTTACACTGATTACTTTCTTTGTCTCCTGAACGCCAGGTCTTCTGATTACATAGGATGAAGGCTCAGATTAGAGCCGGGGTCATTGCCGACGATGACTCGACCGCTCGAGTGGTTTAGAGAAGCGAACGTCGCCCTGATCTGAAAATCACGTGCCGTTTGTTGCATTCACTAGCTTTTTTTTTCCTCTTTATTTTAAATCAGCCGTGATTTTATAACCGTAAGAAACTCCAAGTGACACAGACAACTTCACATTTACTGAAATCCAGTAGGAGTGAAGTGGGTTTGTAAATTGTAAATTTCAGGACAATCACATTCCCATGTGGTTGTAAAAGTTGCATTGACAGCTGATGCATGTTCATTGCATGTCACAGGAAATTCAGAACAATGAAAACAAAATGCACAAACGTCGGCAACTGCAGAGATCGGTTTGCATTTACGATCTCGCTTTCTCTCTTAACCTCTATTAGAACCGGTCCTCCTACCTATGCAGTAACTAATGGAAATGCATTAAAGCTTGGTGTGCTAGAGTATCATGCTGTATATATGTCTGCTGTGGCTCAATTCACAACAATGTGGGATTCACCATGGTAACCGAGATCAGAAGGCAAAGGTCATGCAAAGCGTTGGTAGTGGTGTCGCTTGGCGAGGGCGGGGCGGGGGCGGAAAAACCTCCACATGGGCCTCTTTCCATATACTGAGCACGCTCATCATCTCCTGTCCTCCAGCAGCTCCCTGCAAGGTTAGTAAGAGTCAATAAGCCTTCCGCAAAGGTTAAGGAGACCTATAAGAAAGATATCAGGCAAACCGTGACCTCTCCGGATCCAGAAGAAGCACAAATAGAGTGGCATAACTGCCTTCGTTCATTTTCCATCCGAAAGTGAATCAAAGAAACGTGCTTCGTTTTTTTTTTCCTTTTTCGTACAAGCGCTTCATGAATTCACTATGAGCCATCTATACACTTTGACATGGAGCACTTTATGAATACAAAAACTGAAAAATGGGTCATCATCTGGCACTTTTTCTTCCAAGAACAATTTTTATTTGTAGATCCACATTTGAGGAACTCTAGATTTCTTTTCAGATCGTACAATTTCCCTTATCACCATCCACTGTTTTATTGGTTACTTTATCAGGTAGCGACAGTTCTGTCTTCAGAACTCCCACTGATTCATTTTTAATTTACTAAGAGTGGAGGAGCAGTAGCAGCATACCTTAAATTCGCAGTGTTTTATGTATGGCAATCACAATAACGGGGAACGACGAGGAGATGGGAACAATAAATAGTTTGTCTGCTATAGAAACCACTCCTGCAGGGTACTTAAAGCAGCAGCAGGCAGAAAGTGTGAAATGTCTGTGTTATAAGCTGCTCTCTCTATATATGCACACAATTCATATATTCTAAAACGCCACAGTCGTCTATTAAATCACTGCATCTTTACACTGCTGTATGAAACTCATCTAATCTCTCATCTGGAAAAATCTGGGACAAGAAAAACTCACAGACCCAAGAGGAGGACCACTTGAATTATGATATTTTGAAAGGTTAAAATGTAATGTAAAATGTAACTAATTCATTATTTCAATGCCATTTATGTGTGTATGGTACAGTTAACTCTGGTTTTGCCTTCACTGCTGAGAATAAGATAAGAACTGAATAGGGTTTGAGGCTGAACTAGCAAACGTCTTCTGGACTAGAAGACATCTGTCCAAATAATGATCTTCTAAGTTAGCCGTCTGTTCGTCTGTTTAGGCAGCACAGCCATCTCACAGAATGAAGGTCCTTGAGTTGAATCCACTGGCCGGCTGTATGAACCCTTCACAGGTTCTCTCCAGGTACTCTGGTACCTCCTCCCTAACAAGCCTGACATGTGTGACAGGTTAGTGGTTTGTGTTACACTTGTTTCCCAGAACAAGTGAAACCCAGAGCGAACCCACGCACACACAGAAAGGCCGAATGATGTATTCAAACCCAGGTCATTCTTTCACCATGTGGCCATGCTGCCCAGAAATGATTTCCACAATTAAGAAAAAAAAATCACAACAGATGTCGTCAAGAAACCCTTGAAAAAGTAGATCGTCATTGCAAAGATCTGCAATTAAGGCCCTGCCCACACGTAGCCGGGGAGCTCCCAAAACGAAGATATGTTTCTACGGTTCGGCCCGTCATCCACACGGAAACGAAGTTTTGTGGCACGAAAACAGATCTTTTTTAAAACTCCGGCCAAAGTGAAGATCTGCGTTCTCTCCGTTTTCAGCGTTTGCGTGTGGACAGACATAACCGGAGTTTTCGGGTCTGCGACGTCACTTTCTACGACACAAATGCTGACGTCAGGTTTGCGACCTGTGTTTGCACTACGGCATGGACGCCCTCAGAGCTGCGCTCGCGTTATCAACTGTCCAAGCGCTTTTTGCTTTTTTGTTTTTACATGTTTCATGTTTTGTTGAACGTAAGCAGGAAAGTTAACCTGACTGGATAGGATACGGGGAACTATTGCCGCTGTTGTTTACAGCAGAAAACATCAAAAAGAGTCACAAAGCACAATTACTTTAATAACGAAAATTTGACAGATAAAATAAAGATGATCTTGAATCAGAATGATGGTGAAGTAAAAAGCACGGAGGAGGGAAACGGCTCAAAAACTGAAGCATGCCATGTTATCTGTGCGACACGGTGGCGGTAGTGTTATGGCATGGACACGTATGGCTGCCAGTGGAACCGGCTTACTAGTTTTCACTGATGATGTGACTGCTGGCAGAGGCAACAAATAATTCTGGCATAACTTCGCCTATTCCCAAGGTGCATGGAGAAGACAAAGCTCTGATGACATGAAGACTCCAGCGACACTTAAAGTAATAAGGAACAACTGTATTAAGTGACCAAAGCGTTTCGGCTTATGTCCTTCATCAGGGTCATTGCAAAATGTCAAACATGTTGGTCACAGTTGTTCCCTATAACCTCAAGTGTCGCTGGAGTCTCTATGTCACTGCTGGCAGAAGCAGCAGAATGAACATGTGTGTACTCTTTGCTCACATTCAGCCAAATGCAGTTCTTCACCCTGCAAAAGGAGAGTAACCCAAAGCAAAATGCAAAAGCAACCCAAGAGTTTCCCAAAGCAAAGACATTGAATATTTTACAATGGCAAAGTCAGTCACTTGATATCAAACCAATGCAGCATGCTTTACAGTTATTAAATACAAAGCTGAACGCAGAAAGACCCACAAACAAGCAGCAACCGAAGGTGCTGTCAGAGCGTCTCAGGGTAGGAAACACAACATCCAGTCAGTCACTGTGAAGGACTTCCATCCAAGTATTCAAGTATTGAAAAACAATCCAGATATTTAAAATTATGTTAGTCTGTCTAGTTAATTTTGGGGGAGAGTGCACAATAATAATTCCTGAACAGTAAACGCAACATTTTTGTTAAAGCCCTGAAATAAAGCTGAAAGTCTTCACTTTGATAGTCTGACTTAAAGCCCGCCGTGGTTTCGGACAGAGACAAAACCTCAAACATCGCCTCGTCGTCCGACATATTGTGGACCTAACTGTACATGTGTATGTTTGACCAGACACCGGCTCCGACTGGCTCGTGTTTTCCTTTCAGTTACAGGAACTGCTGCTTTATTATTGCCTCTCTGTCCTACGGGCTGCTGTTTCCTCAAGTGAGCATAAGAGGCTTAAGGGCAGAGGCACATTTTCAGTTAGGGAATAAAAGTTCTGTCTATTAAATCTGATTAGCACACTAGTGGTGCCCAACTGTGTTGGATCGTGCCTCTTCTTGGCTGATCGATGCCTTCACTTGAACAACCATCGGCTACGAAAAGGTTTGTACACATTTATGAGCTCACGTTGTGCCCAGTTTCTTTGAAAGTGAAAATGTCAATATATCGAAAGTGTAACGTGTAACACTGGCTTCAGGAACTTCAGATGTCAGCTGTGTGGAGCAAAGCTCGGTAATTCTCAGTAACTCTAACAGTTTTCTCACAGAGTACACGTGTACTTCAGCTGCTGGGACACTGGATGTAATCCAGGGAAACTTCTTGAGTAGAAAAGCCTTTTGGTCTTCGCATCTCTGTGATGGAATTATGTGTACCAAAATTAGAGTGCAAATTTGAATCAAACCTCTAAGCGAGATCTGTGGGTTCTTGGCAGGGAAGGGGGAACACAACAGGATTCTTCGCACATATGCCACGCACATCCGTGAGAAGCTCAGCAGGCTGCCAGCTCCAAAGTGTTCATCACTCTCTTCCCACTCCTTTTCATAACACAGAGCAGAAAAAACCCCGCAGTACCGGAATGAGCCCGACCAATCGGTAGCCAGCATCAAAAAGTAAATGTTCAAGGAGAATGAAATGCCCCCATTGATTGGCCGCAGCGCCGCGATTCAATCGATACCTGAGAGATAAGCAGCCGTCAGCCGCTGACATTGGTGATGTATAACTGTCGTGGCTGAATGGCAACTGATGGCTTTTTGCCGTCTTGGTCGACGCTCGCCGGAGCGGCTCAGGCCAGGAGGCCAGAGGCAGAGCCAGACCAGCCAGCCGCCATCTAGATCGAGCTCCCGAGCCATCAGTTGTGAAACCGAACCACGCTTGACCCGTGCTAGTCGAACCCTACAACACGACCCCTTCTCTCGAAATCCCACTAGTAAATCAGCTGGGGTTCAATCTCTGGAAGGTACGAGTAAAGCGTAACGCGGCAACAAGGATAAATTACCTGCAAAGGAACCAGTGTTATCGCTCTGTTTGTTTTTCAAAAGACAATAATGAAATAAATAAATGAAAAAATGGCTCGGAGAAAATGAAATGATGGCGTGGCGGTGTTTTGTGAAATTGTGCTGTCAAACGTTTCTCCTTTCTAATTTCCTGGAGCGCAGATGATGGAGCATGTGTGCTGACAGCTGAATCAGATAAGAAAAAAAAATGGGGAGAAAGACTTCTCTTTTTCCACCTCACGAGCGTTTCTATGTCACATTTATAAATATAATAACAATTAGTCTGGGGCAAATGACAATTGACAGATACCGCGGACTTGTGTGCGCTGTAATTTTTTCCAATGCGGCCATTTGTTTAAGTGTCAAGCTGACAGGCGCGGTTAGAAATATGAAATACGGAGACTGACGCAGCAAAGGGGGAAACCGTATCTATTCTGTTTATTTACCCGCGCGGTGTTATTTAAATGGGCCTCATTTATATTTTATGAAAGCAGGTGGAAGCTCTCAGAGATATTAAAATTAGAATTATAAGCCCAAAATGTGCTCACTCATTTATGATACAGTAACTTTTTAATACGTGCTCAAGGCGCCGCCGCCGCGGCCACCGCCACCGCCTTTATAAACGTACAAAGGTCTCAGAGCAGCCGGTCCTGCGTGCGTGTGCACATTTGATGGGACCGTCCCAGCACAACTGTCACTTCGCTCCCCTGTTACAGGTGCTCCACACAGGGGAGCTGGCAGCTCTGACGGACGCCTCCTCCTAGGGATTTATGGGAAATGACAGCTCCCGCTAAATAAAACTGAAGCGGTCGGGGAAGGGAAGACGACGGAAGTTCCAAACCGCGAGTGCACAGGGCTGACACTAGCTGAAATTTATTTCCCTCGCTCTGCCTGGCAGTTTGGTTGGAAATGTGCTATTCATACTTTTAGGCCTGCAGACAGAGAGAGAGAGAGAGAGAGAGAGAGAGAGAGCCCCACCCTTAATCTACTTCCTCTGTTTGGGGTAATGGTCTACGAGGTCTTTCTGCCGGTGAAAATCACATTTCTTACATGGCTGCCTCTTGATGAATTATTTCACATTTCACTTACTTACCTTTTCAAAAGTTAATCTACATCAATAATGTTAAAGGAAAATTTCACAGCTACAAATGAACAGCTCCCCCTTATTTAAACTCAAAAGGTGTGGACCGTTTGGCTGCTTAAAAAGTCCATTTCAAACTTCATCATTTAACCGTTTGCCAGCATATCTGAATGCACACGGGCCAGGCCGGCGTTCTGATTTTCTACATATTTAAATATGGACCATCTTTAATTGAGCAGAAACTGCTGTGGAGAACAGTGCTGAACTAATACTGAGGCTGAAATATCATTACGCTGATGGAAGCCGGGCTCCCTGGCTTTTATTGGCAGCTAGCGAGCTAAATGTGTGGTTCGATTCAGAGGCGGCCATAGCTGCAGAGGCGCAGTAATCGACTTTGGGACAAAATGGTGTGGAAAATGACGTGTAGGCTTTTGCCTAAAGGCGAGCCGGTGCGGGCAGAAATCTATCACTCAGGTGCACACCGGCATTGGCATTTTCACAAATGTGATTTAGTCGACGATACCGGAGAGCTGATGTGCTGGACCAGTGCTTTCGGTGAAAGGATCGGCTGCTTGAGCTGCAGAAAATGTCCGCGCGTTTGATTCGGTTTGAACCCTGCCGTGTTCAGATAAAACAATGTTTTACATATGAATCCCTGCAGCGTATCGGAGCATATTTAGGTCAAACTATCCCGAACCTTGCGAGCATTAGACTGAATTTTCAATCTCTAACCTCATTCAAGTCGTTCCTTTGCCAGGCCTGTTGAAAATCAGCCCTTTGTTTTGAGATCAACACGAGATTCACTGCTGTTCCACACTACTGTGCTGTGAGTATTTTTGGCTCAGTGCTGCCAAAGTTTGGACACAGCCATTTATAATTCTCTCACAAGGCAAGCAGCTTGCTTCTTTTTTCCAAACACACTCCGTGGGATACAGACCGGTCCACGCTGTCGTGTGGTTTGCTCGCAGAATCGCATTATTTCCGAGCAGCAGTAGCTTTAGCGAGCACCAAAGCCAAAAGGGCCTTGACCAGAAAACCCAGCGTTAATCGCCACAATAAGACACAATTAAACAACGATTATGTAAAAGACCTTTTTGCTTTGGGAGTGTCTCAACTATTACATCAGCGTCTAAACCTCAGATTCAGAGTGTCTCTCTCCCAGTAGCATGCCTGGAGGCGCAACAGTCACACCCACACACGCACGCACACACATATACACTCGCCGAAGCACAGTGCAGATCAAGTGTGCCTGGAGAGCTCTATAGAGAAGCCAGTTTTACTCATTAGACTGCATGTGCACCACTCTCCAAAAAAACCCTCACTCTAATCACTGTCACCAGACCTCGGCTGAAAAACAGATAATTAATGTTGGGCCCTGCCTCAATCGGCTTCCACGCTAAGCAGCTCTGTGTACATATGTGTGCGCATGTGTGTGGGTGTCTGCATGTTTGTCTATTTGGAGTCTGTCGATGTAGGAGGCCCCCCGGGGACCGCGGATGCTCAAGCCATCCACAACAACGATTTCTCTCAGGCTCGCATTAGCTCTCAGAAGAACAATTGCACACCAGATAATGCACGAATTTACAGAAGGAAAAAAAAAACCTTCCGCCGCGCGGCCAGAGCCCTTCGCCGCCCGCGTTTCACGGCGTCTCCGTCTTCGACGATTCCGTGACGTCTCGCCCTTTTTTTGCCCTTTTAGCTCCCCTTCGCCCATTTATTACATGGAATGGACTTCTTAATTGTATGCTTTGCAGAGCAGATTTATTTATGTTCTTTTTCCCTTCCTAAAGGCAGTTATTAATATCATAAATATTTGATGATACTTTGCGTGACCCTGCAGAGAATGACAGAGAGAGGTACTGAAGGTTAATGCTGGGGGTGCAGTCTGATTAAATGGCGACCGAATGGCAAAAGCCCATGCAGAGCTGCTATAAACTTTCTAATGAAATGGACTAAATAAACACTGTTTGCAGCACAATTTAGCTACGGGACTTTAATAAGGTAATTTACAAAAACACATTTTTTCCCCCCCTCTTGCCCCCAGTGATATCTACACATAAAAATACTTTCGGTTTTACTCGCTCGGGTTTTGAGATATCCGTCTTTGAAATTGCTGCCTCCAACCCAAAACAGTGAAGGTGAATCGAATTTCAGCCGTTGTGCTCACAGCGTTCAAAAATGACATTTAAAACAAAAAACTAAAAAGCAATAAGTCTTTCTGGAAGAGCCGAGTTTGAATAATCAGGAGACCTCTGATAGGCTTTAGGTTCACCAGCTAATTCGTGCATTCACAGAAAACAGATTAGAATCTCTTTTACCTAAGGAAGGCTGCAAACATCCACTAGTTTTATACACAAATGTGTATTTGTTTTTGTAACTTGGTATAATTACTAACTTATTTTGCTTTGCATCTTTGCTAGGTCAAAAGAATGCTTTTATAAAAGAAAAATTCACTCCTAAAACGAACTGACATATTTTTATCCTTGAACTAGGGTTAGAGTTAGGGATGCATGCAAAATCATTTTAGCAACAGTTGTTTTATTGGTTGATGGTTCCTGCCTCTACCTAGACTCAATATTGAAATATCCTTGTGCGACATAGGGTTGTGTGACTGGCTGAACAAGACTTGCTGTAAGAAAGCACTATAAAAATATAGTCCATTTATCTTTTATATAATAGAACTAAAAAGAACTACAGGACCAAAACTACTCAAATAATCAGCAATGATGGATCTATTTAGAAATTATGACCTGGTTATTTGGAAAAAAACTGGTTAGCCAAACCTTTCTGTGGATGGTTTCATGTAGGAACTTCTGCCACCAAAAGCAGCACACAGCTAGCTGAGATTGCAGCTCAGCTCAGGAGGGAGCCATTCATGTTTGCACCCTGTCACGAGCAAGACTAACAGCTAGAGGCATGCTTGCTCTAGGATGTGATTGGTTCATGCAGATAAGACATGAAGGTAACGTTTTTTTCTTCGTGAGTTACCAGATCAGGATTTCTAGACAGCTCTAAAGCCAATCCGGTCTTTAAGCCTGACGCCATCGGCCGTTTCCGGGTCCAAACTCTGCTTCAGGTCCCAAAGGCAAACAAACGCTGCGGCATCACCTTGACTTACCAGGTGTACCATTTAAGTTTAACATCCAGGCATCCATGAAAACAGAATTTGTTAAATTTTACAGAGTTCGAAGTTAGCAGGAAGTTAGCTCGCTAGTTTCCACCTAAACATGATATAGCATGTTCTGACTGAGAGATTAATGAAAACATTTTAAACGTACAGCTCTGCTGTCACTTCCAACATAAATGAAGACAAAAAAACTAAACAGCAGTGACGTTTGTAGGGTTACTGAAGTTGGACTAGCTGGTATATAATGATGTGCTATGTGATCAACAACTTCTCCCCTGATAACAAACTGTGTTTAGACTCTTGGTTCCCAACGCCTCGTATGCTTATCTCCAAGGCCAGGTCGGATGGCGGTCTACCCAGCGCTGGAAGTGCGCGTGCGCGAACTAGCATGCTGCCTGAAGGGTGCAGGGCGGGATGCTGTGTCGAGCTGGCTACTGTCTCACCCCTCACCCACCCCAATACTGCTTGTGATGTGCTGTATGGTGTCATGTGTCTAAAGTTATGTGCTTTTTTTTTGTGCTGAGGTGTTTTTTTCTGTTCTCAAACTGTTCTCCCATAGGAGCTCAGTCTGGGTGGAGCTTTTTCTCCTCCCCTCACCTCATGTTGTGTATTTTCGCTGTTTATTCCTATCAGCCTACCTATCTGACCTGTGTCCCTATGTGATGTCTGTGTATGTTTGGTCGGAAGGTTCCTTTGTAAGTGCGCGTGCGCGGCATGCTGCCTGCTGTAACCATAATTTCCTTCGGGATTAATAAAGTATTTCTTATCTTATCATCTTATCTTAATTTTGTAAGAACCAAAGACATTAAAGCTTAAGGAATATCCTCTTATGGTACTTGTT
>VUQR01014633.1:34704-53028 GCA_015108515.1 Hemichromis elongatus | reverse complement strand
TTCAGAGAAGTTTGGTTCTCGTCATGTTGTCCGTATTCACCGCTGTCACGTCTTCCTGTCGTTGGAATATGACTCTTGCATCCAGTTTCTCCTTCTTCCGCCCTTTTTCTCCGTGCTCTGTTGGGAGCTGGTCGGTGTCGAGTTTAACGTTGATTCTTCAAAGCCTCACAACCAAAAGTCTCTTTACATAATCTCTTTATGGTGCCTGTTCGCACAGGTTTTGGGGGTCATGACCCCCGGCAGACATACAGACATATAGATAATCAGCTCCCGCCAGTGAGGACTCAAGTCTTTCGTAATGGCAATAAAACTGAAGGTGCAAAGATTGGTCACACTATAGCACGACTCCTGCCTTTCTGTTTTTTTGTTGTTGTTTGTTGTTGTTTGTCAGGAGCGAATAAATTTTCATGCTTTCAGTTTCTCTTCTCACTACAATCACTAAAAACTGTGCAGGCCGATGGCTTGGTCAGACCAAGGGGCGGGGGTGGTGGCGGTGTTTGACTGTGTTTGTGTACTCACGCTGTACGGACGCGTGTTCGTGTGTGTGCGTGTGCTGTGTATGTATGTGTGCTGTCTGTCTTGCAGCATCGAGGGGCTGTGGAATATCAGTGGAGGTCGTTGGGGTTGTGTTTTTATGTCCTGACCACTGTGCTGAGGAGTGGAAGGACGAGAAAGAGGTCAAGTCAATGGCATCTGAGGGCTGGCTGGCTGGCTGGCTGGCTGGCAACAGCAAACTGCATCTGCACAATAAGTGACAAAGTGCCTTTGTGTGTCGTGGTCCTTGGTAGCAACTCCTGGGAGCTGCCAACCAAGAGTAACAGTCTGATTGTTAAGTGTGTACGTGTGTTTGTGTGGGATCATGTGCATGCTGGAGATTACATATGCACCAGGGCTGGTGTGTGTGTGTGTGTGTGTGTGTGCATGTGTGTGCCAGAGAGATAGAGTGTGTACCACAGAGTTTGTGTGTCAAACTACAAACTACTGTACAAATGTGCTGAGAGCAGACCCGGGCAAAAGGGTTAACTAAAGATATTCTGAAAAAAAAAACAACAAAAACAATACAAGAAGCACTTGACTCATCGTGACTTGCATGTGATTTGACCATATTTGAGGCTTTTAATTTTTTTTAAAGGTCTGATTAGATGATCCAAGCGCGCCTTGAGTAGTTTGAATTATTTGTGACCACATTCTACATTTCTGCCCAGGTCTGGTGGAGATTAGCGCCAGTAGATAGGACTTCACTGGTTAACGCACTCCCCTCTCTCTCTCTCTTTGACTTTCCTCCATTCTTCTGCTTCGTCGCTCTCTCCAGCTTACGAACCCTCGCTTTTGGGCTCCTCGGGGCTCCGCCCTTTGTCTCCCTGCTGTTCCACCCCTACATCCTCCCGGGTTGATTGATTAAAAGCGGAGCTGTGGGAAGGGGCGGGGCTGGCTTCGGCTAACGCACCGGGCTCGAGGGTTCCTGGCGTGGCCGTCTGCATGATCTTCTGACGGACTTCGCGGATTTTCAGCTGCAGGCACACCTTGCTGGGGAACGTGTCCGAGTAGCGCGCCTGGAAGGCAGCTGTGGCCTGAGCTGGAGAGAGGATAGGGAGAAGGTAATTATGTTTGAGCAGGTTTTGGGAGCTAGCTTGCACTTTGAAAGCCCCTTGATTCTTTTCATCACAGACTGCTGCTTTTCTTACTAATCATTGTGTCTTTTATGAAAAAGTCTACCTCTGCACTCTTGCTGTAACATTTAATAACCATACCAAAGTCCATTCACAGGACATCTGAACATTAGCTAGACTTCTGATACACACATCGAAATGCTCTGCTGCCTACAAATGGAACGAGCTACAGAACAAGAAAATGTATGAAACTACATTTTCTTATTTATTTTATTACAGTGTTATAAAGAATTATATTTATTTGGACTATAATTTATCAGATTCTTCTGAAGTCTGGTGTATTTGGTGTATTTCTTTGTATTAAGTGTCTGTACTGTGTTGGGTGTAGTTTTTGTAAACATCTTTCTTAAAAAAAATAGCAATGGAAACTCCCACTTTAATAAATTATTATTCTTTCTTTGCTTCAGCCTGACAGTGATTTTGATTTGCTTTGTGTGATTGGTGGAAGCACACAGCTGTGATATATTTGGCTTTTGTTATTAACAGTTTTGCACTACAAAATGATTCTAGCTTCAGTTTGTTGCTTCTCCTGTGACGTCACGTGTTATCTACTGTTAGTGTACCTGAGGGGAAGAAGCCATGGTCGTGAAACAGCTGCATGACGAGCGCCCGACGCTGATCCAGTGTTCTGCGCAGAGACGAGTACGAAACCCTGTCCAGGTCTCCCGGGGGAACCTCGCCTTCTGGACCTGGTTTCACAGAACGGTCCATCAGACCAGCGTCAGGCCTTCTCGGTATCTCTGGATAGGGTGTAGGTGCCGTACACGTCATACCTGCTCTGTCGAAGGTAAAGATGTCTCCCTCACACTTGACGGCGCTCTTGGGGGTGTTGGGCTCTGAGCTGCAGCTGGACAGGCGACGAGTCTTTCTCCTCGGGGAGCTGGGGTCTTCCCCAGTCAGCTCAAGGTCTGGAGACGAATGTGTAAGGAATAAAGAAAGGCAAGCAAAGAAAAAGAGGAAGAACGAACACTTTGAATGGGAACATTTTGTTGCACAGGATATCAATTGTACAGATCTTCAGTTTGGAGTCTTCTCTGTTTTTCTGTCTCGTACCCGTGGAGTTGCGTCTCTTCTTGCGGTAGCTAGTGAGGATTGCTCTCGGTGAGGTGGCCAGACTCTGCAGAGTGGGCGAGGGAAGGACTTCCTCTGGGTTAAACTCTGGAAGCTCAGCAAAACGTTCCTCAAAGTACGTCTCCGAGAGGAGCCTGCACACACAAACGCAGTCCAGTTGTGCAGTGTTTAAAGTATCAAGGGACGACCTCTGAATGTATTCGCATTCCTTAAGGCCGAATTCTGCCATGACTTTCTCGCCTCTGCAGCTTCAACTCTATTTTCCTACCATCTAAATAAAGAACATCAAGAGTAAGTACGCTGCCCACTCGCACTCAGTAAACAGAGTTTCCACCATAATCTTAGAAAGTTGGAGGTTTGGCCGTGCACTAAAAACAGACCTGGATGCCACTACGCTTTAAAACGAGTGCTCATTAATAAAGTCAACAAATGGAGTCCTGTCCAGGGTGCTGCTATTTTCCCTTCAAGCTGCCAAAATTACATAAGATTCATTCCTGTTGTATGCGCTCTCTCAGCTTGAAAATATGTAAACTGTTAAAATGAAGGAAACTCTCTTTATTTTTTTTATTTTCACCTAGACCAGAAAGCCAGAAAGTGCTGGCAGACTTGGCTTATTTTTCTCTGATTTGGCAACGATTCTATGAAACTTCAGTCTGACCACGGAGAGAGGAGCTCTGGACTTTAATAAAAGCTTTTCTTGCAGCCAGAGATGAAATCTGGCTTCATTAGACGCACACTTGGGCGTTTCACATCAGTTTATAAAGTCCGAATCTGAAGTTTGTTAAACCAACAAACCCACACAGCTGTAAAAAATATAAGAAGTTACGTTAGAATCTTAGAAGTCCTCTGACATAAAGGTTTATCAGCCCACTTACTTGTCATGAGAGTCAGGCGTCTTTTTGAGTGGCGGGGGCCGAAACTTGGTCTTCTTTGAGGAAGAGGGAGGATCTCTTTCTGTAGGTGGAGGAAGAGGGGGGTCCAAACCTGAGGGTGGTGGAGGTGGGGAACGAGGTCCAGCCTGGAAACAGAGTGCGAAGTTTTCATCCGTTAAAGGTGGCACTGTTGATGTGGTTGTTTCTGAGGACACGAGGAGCTTTTTAAACTCGACACTTTTGACCAACAACTGTAAAAACTTGACAGTGGAGCGCTGCTGGAAGCAGACTGGATCACAGACACTTGATGCAATTCAGAGACAAAAGCAGCTACAACCGTTCTGATTCTCTCTCAGGCTCAAATGTTGAAGCATTTTAATTCCTCTAGGCGAATGACTTTCAGACACTTTGTTCCCAATGCACACTACAGGATGAGCCAAAGTCTCAAGGCACATCTGTCTATATGTTGTTTGAAATATCACCGGTCCTTCTTTTAATTTTATATTAGTAGATGCAGGAAGCATCTGGAGCTGGGACGACCTTTTAGGATGGGGAACTTGATTCGCATGAGAAAATCTGAATAAAATATAAAAATTCAAAATGTAAAAAAAAATATCACTTTATCAGGAACAACATGATTTGATAATCACCGATAGCCAAAATTAAAATAAAAAAATCTGAAGAATCACTCCCCACATTTATCTGTGGTTGTTCAAAAATCTGTTAATTGTTGATTTGAGTGTGAAATCTTCCAAAATCACTTCACACAAGTTCTGAATAAGGATCTGTATTATTCACAGACATATTTTTGACTTGATTATGACTTACATACGGTAAACGGATTAAAAATTTCAGATATCAAATGTGATAAACAACTACATGAGTGAAGGCCACATGTTGCTTTGTCCACCTCTGTGCTGCTGTTGCCCGTGTGGAGCTCCTCTCTCTCCGTCTCTCTGCCTCTCTTCTTTTCACAGCTCTCTCGCTCTTCGTCCATCTCACTTTGTTTCTCTCTCTCATATCCATCTCTCAAGTTTTCTTCTTTGATGCGCAAAGTGGTGTCCTCCTCTTTTTTCACTGAAACACAAAATAGATCATTTTTACCAAATTACTTATTCAGCTAAAAAAGTTGAACATTGCTGTAATTTCCCTTTACAAGTAGATGATGATGAGATAAGTTAAAATAAATCCATCAGTGTCCTAAATCAGTGGACCATTACCTGCCATGATGCTGCTTGTACAGGTGCCCGCCAAGGAGCTGGTGACACAGCTCGACAACCCCTGAGTGTCACACGGAGCATCCAGCTGGCTCTCGTGCTTCACCTCCACCTCTGTTCCCATGCCAGGCTGAGGGGTGGCCACCGCTGAACCCTGCAGCCCTACAGCCAGCGGAGAGGGAGGGTTCGCCACGTCCTGAGCTGGAGCCGCCCCTGCAGACGGCACAGGTGTCACTGAGACCACACCAGTGGGCAGAGCAACAGCTGGTGCAGGGTAGATGGCAGTTAGTACCTGAAGGAGGAAACAGGAAACCAGGCATGTCAGCAGATGAAACAGACTGAAGTGAACAACAACAGCATTTGAAAAGACACTCCACCCGATGCTGCCAAAAACAGGTCTGACCCCTCCCTGCACCGGGTCTTTGCTGGCGTCCCCTGAACTCCTGGACATTGGCAGCGATACTTTTGGGTCCTGTATGTCCAGCTTGCTTTAATGCTTGATCGGGAAGATTTTGTGGACTGTGCCAGAACACAAGGTTTTCCAGCAGACCATCATATTGTAACTGTAAGTGATGATGTTTAACTATTTCATATTCCACTGGTGAGTGAGGAAAACTAGATGCAGTGGGTGTTTTAAAAAGAAAATCCAAAACATAGCAGTGACTTCGCCTGCAACAAAGTGGTGAGTCCCGGAAGTACTTTTTCATTAGCATTTTAATAAAATAAATTTGTAATTACTTAAGTTAGGTTAATATAGTTATTTTTATTTTATTTCTCTATTATTATCTATTATTCATATTATTTCTTTTCTGCCTGGTTCACTGATCCCGGTGATGTTGTGATGTTTTGGGTGGGTTTATTCACCCACTGAGGTTCTTGGTCTTTGGAAATCCACATCCCATACTAGTTTGTGATGTTTCCAGTTAGCATAAGGCCCTCTTTTTCTAAAATCAGCAGCAATGTCCAAATGTGGGATTAATAATTGTGGTGACTTTGACTTTGCTGAGAAAGACGGTGGGAATTCAGCCGAAACAGGAGCTACAAAGTCTACAGTGTGTATCTTTTTCTCTGTGGACCATACTGAGTAATTGTTGACTTTCCTCTCTATGAATTCTAATTATTGTCTTCATGTCTGAGAATGCAGTCATGGATGTAGAGTATGACCAGGAGAGCGTTACCACGCTGAACTCCTTCAACAGGTGAGACGGTCGCTTTGAACTGTCTGTGGTCTGTTTTAGAAGAAGTCTGGTACTTAAACCTTTACGTGTAAACTGCCCTCTTCACATCTTTATCAATACTTTCTCTCACACACACCTCTACACCGCAGTGATATTGGATAATGTGCAAATCTCTTTTTACCTGACGACTGGCGGTGGCCGCTGTCTGTCCCGGAGAGCTCTGTGATTGACAGCTCAGGGGCTGAGCTGGGGTGAGAAGCGAAGGCTGACCAACGACTGGCTGGACCAGGGTCTGTGGAGCTGGGGCAATGGCGGTGAAGCCCAGTGTTGCTAGAGAAGGCTGGAGATATGCAGGACCAGGGGCTTGTGGACCCTGCTGGTGCGTTGCTGTGGTGACACCTGGACTTGACTGAACATATGTGATCCTGGACGAGAAAAAAGCCATATCAGTAGTGACCAGAAATAATAAATAAAATAATAATAAAATTATTCATGTACGTAAAGATGGACGTAGCCATCGGCATCATAGTCCTAATTTGCGTTTTCTAGTTTCTTCTGCGTAATCTGACTTTGTCTTTATGTTTGCCAGTGAAATATCAGCTTTATAGTTACTTCCTATTTTTCTCTGAAAGTTACGTTAGTTATGTGTTGTAATGCAATCTTACTTCCTGCCTTTGTTACTTTTCCCTCCTTTCCTGATTGTCTGACTTGCCTTACTTAACTGCTTTCACCTTTGCATGCTACCCACACAGCTCTCCGTGTATATCCAGTGTGTCTGTTTTTTGTCAGACTGTGTTCGTGCCCTTTTATCCTGCCTCTCCCATGCTGTCTTATTGCACTTTCTTAGCCCTGTTATTGTTTTACAAGATGAGAGAGTGGAGAGCAAAGTTATTAGATAATGTTAGCAAGCCTGAATAGAAGGTTGCATCCATGAACTGTATGATTGCAATGCACAGACGCATAAATGAATTAAAATTCTCCAGAAGGCTCTAAAATTGGACCAGTTAGCTGCTTGCTGTCTCATTAGTTGTCTTGTTAGTTGTGTAGTTACATAACTTAAGACTCCAACAGTACTTAAAATGTATGTCATAATTCATCCCCTGTATAGTTTGTATGAAGAAAATATTGGGTTTGTTTTAATAAATATAGTTTAAATGTTGTCTATAAAATACTCCATCATGATTCCAGCTTTGAAGAAACTTTCAGAAACTTCTCCATGTGTAACAGTTGTCTTTTGCAAAGTGTAAGGCTTTTTATAGTTGGTGTCACAGTTCACATGGCTGCAAGGGATAATGGAGAATTAAATCATGCTCAAAGGTTTGACTTCTATATCTGCATTTGCTGCACATTAAGTAATGGCATGACCCAGCTAAAATCAATATCTGACAGCATCTTTTAAAGTTGTTGAACTCCAGTTTCTCGGAGTCCTTTCTGACCAGCTCACGCATTAGTCCAGTAAAGTTTAGTCAGGGCACGTTTTGCTTGTCTTTCAGGTGTTAGGCCTGTGTTACTGACCTGGTGGGTGGAGAGGTCAGGAGAACGGTCTGTGGGGGCGCAGCACCGGGAGTCATCACCGTTGCCACGGAAACAGGATAGGGGCTCCCAGGATGTACTGTTGCTGCACCGCTAGGGTGGACGTTGGTCTGCACTACAGGCATCGAAGCGATCTGGATGATCTGAAGTGGGGGAATAAAAGAAACACGATTAACTCCTCGCCAGGTTTCAGCTTTTTAGGGAACAGGTTTCACATTTTATCATCTCTCTGTTACGCATCCAGTATTTAAAAGCTATAAAAATGCGATGTATTTTCATGGTTGTGAGAAATCAAAAAAATGAAAGCAGCTTTCTGAGCCTACAGCCTACAACAACATCTCAAGCAGACCTTTGAGCTCGAAAAACAAAGAAAGCAATTCCGTAAATGTAATTCGCCCTCAGTCATTAAATTACTTATGTACCATTTGTCTTCGATTTAAACTTTTCTCTTCTTTTGAGAAAGTTTAATTCCTTCCTGAGAATGAGAAATATAGCTAGAATCCACAAAGGTGACAGCCCCTTCACTAATGTTAACCACCGTCCTCTAATCAAACAGCTTATAGAGACCTGTCAGAAGAGAAGATCTCTTTATATGGTCATCATGAAGATTAAATAGCTTCTTTCAGACGGTGCATGAACTGACTCAGTATAAGGGAGATGTGATGGACCGAGCAGTGAAGGAAACTTAGGCACAGGTTAAAGTCCAAAAAATTAGCCTCTACACTAATATGGTGGATATTACCACTGTGTGGCTGTAAGTGCAGCCATCACAGGAGATAAAGTAAAAAAAGTAAATAAAGTCAAAAAGGAAACATGGAGATGGAAATCAGCATAATAGGCCCCCTGATTAATGATACAAATCGGGTGTCCTTGAGCACTGAAAGACATATTATTAAAAGAAGACATGACATTCAAATTATTCTGATTTGAAAAATACCGTATGTGAAAAGTCTGCAACACAAAGAGGGCAGAAGAAGGTAGAAGTTTCACTTTCAGGGGAAAGGATGCTTTTTACAACCTTATTTTGTAGCAAATTCAACAATTTGACATCAGATGTCACTGATGATTCTACACGTGGAGTTTTTAAGATCTTTTAATTTAAATAACACTTTCAGATCACTGAAAAGGAAACCAAGCAGTAAAACACACGTGAACGTCCTCGTGTCATCTGCTTTGTTGTCGTCTCACTCGGGTTTTAACGTCGCTGCTGCTCTGACCCACTCGGCTGGCAGGTATTTATCTCTGACACCGTGTTCTTACCTTGTTTCCTGTCGCAGGGCCGTTCTGCACGGGAAGAGGCGGAGCCACCAGGGAAATAGAAGGATGAGGAGGAGTAGACCCGGTTCTCACTGTTGCCATGGGAACCAACATCTTGCTCTGCAAGACTGGCGACTGGGTTTGGACTGATTAGTGAGAAGCAGAGAGAGAGAGAGAGAGAATTAAATCACTCAGCGTGAGGAACAGATGAATCGAGTCAAAAGAGGGGAGGTGAAGACATCAGAGGAGCGGCGGTGGGTGGAGACACGCTGAGACGAAGGGAACATTTCAGCTACGGATGCTAGTGAAATTCCTTGCTGATAACAAGGTGGAGTGACGTCCTGTTGCTTCTTATGAACAGAGAGTGATTAGGACGTGGGTGGGCGGCGGGCACTCATCACTCATGTCAATCATTTATCTCCCATTTATGTAAGCCAATCAAATCTACTGCATTGAAGGGAATAACGGCAGAAAGAAAAATCAAAGAAAGACATTTTTACTTTTTTTGGCATTTCTTTTTCTCTCTCAGCCAATCGTTGCTCTCTGTCTCACCTCTAGTCCCCGGGCTGACTCTGATTCCCGCCCCCGAGTGCACGCCATTGGCCAGGGCGGCATTTGCGGGCAGGGAGAGGATTTGCTGGTGAGTGAGTTGAGGGGAGGAGGGGCTCTCGGTGGGCAGGATGTACTGCGCCTGTCCCGTGGTCATGGGGCAGGTGGGAGGTGTGAGAGAGGAGGTGGTGGTGGCAGCAGTGGGGTGGAGCTGGAGGACAGGTAGGGGGCTTTGGATGTGTAGGGAGAGGAGCTCCACTGTTTGAGCGGGTCCCAGACCTAGGCTAGTGAGCAGGCTGCTGCCTCCTATAGGGGTTACACTGACTGGGCCAGGGGAGGAGGACGACAGGTACCCACCCCCTGCGGTGATCGGCAGCTGCTGAGCACCTCCACCCCCAATCAGGAGAGTGGCTTTCTTGTCCTGTGGCAGGGTGCTGAGAGTGATGGCTCCTTCCACCGGCTTGCTGGCGATGGGGATGGGCGTGCTAGCGATGGGGCGCACGACGTTGGTCACCATCGTGGGAGCCATGTGGACGCCGACCTGGGTCAAACTCTGCTGAGCCAACGGTGGAGGAGGCTGGGCGATGGAGACAGAGGAGACACCCTGCCCACCTCCTCCATTTCCTTCTCCTCCACTAGCTCCTACTCGCTCTGTCTTTAGGGCTCCCTCGCTCTCATCCTCTCCTCCGTCTGTGCCTCTCTTTCTCTTCTTCTCTGACCCGTCTTCAGGACCTCCTCCGTTACCGCCACCGTTCCCTTTAGCGGAGAAGGAGTCGGAGTGAATGATGGAGGGAGAGGAGGAGGGGAGAGAGGAGCGAGCCACTGGCTGGAAGCCATGCTGTAGGGAAGAGAAGAGCACAGAGATCAAAGGGGGAAAGTTAATATGTAAAGTTCTTCTCAACTTACAGTAACTTTGAAAAATCTGTGGGTTTTTAATGCTCGATGGGAATAAAGAAATGCGGAAAAAAGCTTAAAATAAAGCACCAACAATATGATGCTAATTTAAAGCTGATGACTCAGAATCACTTTCTATCTAACAGAAAAAGCTTTGTGCTAAATTTCAAACTTTACAGACTCCAAGAACAAGTCAAATAGGACAAACACATGTCGAATGGACATCTCTTTAAACGCTGCACATACCTGTCCATCTGGTTCATCCTCATCGCTGTCTGTCACCCTCTCTTTACACTTGAGGTCGATGGAGCCTTCAGGACATGAATCTTCTGAGGGTGAGATATCACACAACCCCTTTTATTTATGAGAATAACTATTAATGCTTATTCTCCATTCACCTTAGCCTCATAATTTCATTAATCTCTTTCTTATTTCCTCTCTTCAAAAAATATCGGCAACTTATATATATAATAATAATAACAAAGTGCACAAAACACACACAGCATACTTAAAACCTTCATTCACTACTCTGTCTTCTTTTGTGTCTTTTGTTAATTGTGCTTATGTCACCTCTTCACCTGAGTAATGAACGAATTCTTTCTATTGTAGTAATTTGAAAAACATAGCCCGGTCTTTTTCCCTGTTTAGTATTTGAGTTTTATTCCCTTGTCTTTGTCTCCCTCTGTTTTGTCCATGTGTCAATCTCCTTGCTTCTTCTTACTCCCTGTTTTATTTTGGTAATGACGTTCTCTTCGCATTTTGTTCCTTTGTGATTGTTGCCCCGCCCTTATTCGTTTCATCTGTATTCAGTTGTGTCCACTCAGTCCTGTGTATATATCCACTGTATTCTTGTCTCTCCCCTTTCAGTTTTTCTCAGTTTTATTATCCATAGACTGTATAAAAGATGGAAGTAACGTCACTTCAGAAGTGAAGCTTTAACCCTGCATTCTTCCTAATGGCCAGCAGGGGGTGACTTCTCTGGTTCAAGTTATATAGAAGTCCATGTGAAAACAGCCCTTGCCTCCCTTTTGCTTTGAGCCCAGTAGATACTTTCCTCCCCAGGCTCGTCACACCAAAATGGCGAGATTTCACTAATCAGTGGGTGACATCCATTTTTTTATGCTGTTTATGTTTTTTCCCCCTTGTGTCTGTTTTAGATCTCTGCTTTTGTTTTTGAAATTAAACTGGACCTAAGCGAACGCTTCTATGTATTTATCGGTCATTTAAACCTTGCTTTTTGTTTATTAATATTGCCTCAGTTTTCTTGCATTTGCACGCTCTCTCCTGCAGATCCGTAATTCCATGTGTTTGCGTGCGTGACAGGGATATTTACTTTTGTCACAAAAGATCTAGTAGCTGTATGAGCTCACAGAGGAAGATTAATGATGAAGAAAGAGACCTGCCCTGTCAGAGGCATTGTTATACTTATGAGTCACATCATTATTATTTTTTTTTTTTTAACAACAAAAGTCTTCTGCTTCCTATTGGGCGTAGTGAAATACACATGTTTATAATAGTGAGAGGGAAGTATCCTGTAGGTTGACTGCAAAATCTACACCTATGACTATGAACTGATTTCTTCTGCAGAGCAAATGAAACAAAGGTTGTTAAAGCTGCCTTCAGACTTTCACAGCTACATTGGGAATTGTGTGCTGTTGTGGTTGTGATATTTTAAGACTAGCAATTAGCAGCTGAAGTGTTAGGGCTGCATGACAGAGACACTTTTTTTTTTAACATTAGGTATTTGCTGACAGAGTAACACTGAGTAAGAAACCAGAAGTTTACTGGTCATCATGGGAACTGAAACTGTCACTTTCCGGTTATGAAACTCTCTAACCTCACTAAAATCACTCTGCAGATAATCTCACTCACCCATGACATCATCGTCTCCCTCTTCCTCACAGATGACCATGCGTTCCTCATCGCTAGTCACGTCCTCGCTGGCCCCACCCTGGTACAGGGACTGAGGCGGCGGCCGGCCGCGAAACAAACTTGCGTCTTCCTCCTGACAGTGCGGAAAGAAAGACAGCATGTGAAGTGATTTCTCTAAAATATACCACAGACACTGAGTAAAACCAGCCTACATTTATGTTCAAAATGTGGGAGATTGAATTTTTTTAGTGGGACAAAAGTACTTTATAGTGATTGTGACACAGCATGCCACTAAAGTTACTGAATATTTAAATAAAGTTTTTACCTGAAAAATGTAAAATAAATCGTTTTAGGCTAAGTTCTACAGTATAACCAGTGATGTAAAACCACTCTGTGTTTTTGTGGGGCCTGCACATTCTTCTCACAGCACAGAGCAATCAGCGCTATTTGTCCTAATTTGGTTGTAACTTGTTGTGTAATATAATATGAGTGTGAGGGAGGGGTATCTTTGGTGGTTTTACAATATTTCATGTATGAGCAATTGATTTGTGAACCTCACGTTGTGACTGTTCAATTCAGTTTTATTTATATAGCGTCAATTCACAGCAGCTGCCTTAAGGTGCCTTATACTGAAAGATAAAGACGCTACAATAACAGATAATCAGACAATTCCCTATAAGCAGCACTTGGTGACAGTAGGATGGAAGACCTCCCTTCGGACAAGGGGGCCATCTCCTGGGATGGTCGAGGGAGGAAAAAAGTAAAAAAAGCAAAAGCATAGAGACAAATAAACACCACACACTATGGGAGAGAGAACACCAACATTACTGAGATGCAGTGATGAGTAAAAAGGTCAGAGGGGAAGAAAATGCCCAGTGCATCATGGGAAGTCCCCCTGCAGCTTGAGGCTATAGCAGCATACCTAAGGGATGGTTCGGGATTGTGTGATCCAGCCCTAACTATATGCTTTATCAAAAAGGAAAGTTTGAAGCTGAATCCTAAAAGTAGAGATGGTGTCTGTCTCCTGAATCCAAACTGCGAGCTGAGAGGCCTGATAGCTGAAGGCTCTGCCTCCCACTCTACTTTTAGAAACTCGAGGAACCACAATTAAGCCAGCAGTCTGAGAGCAAAGTGCTCTGTTGGGATAATATGAAACTATGAGGTTTCTCAAGATTCAGAGAGACCTGATCATTTAGGCCTTTGTATGTGAGAAAAAGGATTTTAAGTCATTTCTGGATTCAAAAGGGAGCATAGGAAGAGAAGTCAGTATGGGAGAAATATGATCTCTCTTTCCAGTACTCTCGCTGCAGCAGCTGAGGCTCGCTCAAGCTTTTCAAGAAGCTTTTAGAACAAGCTGATGATAGTAAGAAATTACAACAGTCCAGCGTAGAAGTAACAAATGCATGAGCTCATTTTTCACATCCGTCTGAGATAGGATGTTTCTAATTTTAGAGATATCGCACAGATGAAAGAAAGCAGACATACACATTAGTTTAATGCGTGCACATATCCTGGTCTAGGTTCCTCTTTCCAACTTAAATGAACTCAGCAACTGGCACACACACACACACATTGCCTGAGGCATTATTATTTATTTTGCTGTGTTTTAAAGTCGCCTTTCTGATACATCTTGCTGTAGAACACACACCTCTTAATTCAGGTTGTGGGTTACCAGACGGATTAAAATCTCATTAAAAATTACATGTGATATGTGAATTCTGTATGCAGACGGCATTTCTTAAACGATCTGGAAACCGAGGTAACCTTGGTAACAGATGCATGTATTGCAATTATTTACAATAAAGTCTGAGGCTCACACAAATTCCCAGGAGTTTCCCCGAGAGGAGGAAAACAGGATTGTCTTAAAATATTGGAGAAAACCGTGAAAAAAACTTTAGTGTTGGAAGATGTGCTGTTTATAAACTAAAGAAATCAGACAGAAGTAATGCAGCTATTATTAAAGCATGCATACATTCTTTACGCCCATGGCATCAGATGAACGCCTTCAGACAAAAGAGCTCGCATGTAGGCCTACTCCTCTGTGATTAGGAGCGAAGCAGCAAACACCAGTCTCATACCTTCAAAGGCACTAAAAAAGTAGAAAGCGAAACCTTTGAAGTTGGAGGCTGCTCTCCCCCAGAGCTTCCACTGGGTTTTCAGCAGCAACAACTCGAGCCCTCACACAAAGCACCGAGCGAGTCCATTTGAACTGCTTTTGAACAGCATTCGGCCAAAACGCTCTGCGGTCTGAGGGACACGCGTCCGCGGTGTGCGTGCAGATGCGCGCACAAACGCTGCAACCGCTGAGTTCATGTGGGTTTTTTTTTAAGTTACTTCACTCTGTTGCTTCTTCATTTCACTCCGGGATGCATTTTGCTCTAAGAAACTTGTTAAATACACTCAACTTGACACATTAAATAGATTCACGTGGGTGTTTTTCTGAGAAATTACACTGTTTGGTAAGTAACCAGTTGGTGGTATCCAGTGATCTGAAACAGCTTTCTTCACAGTCTTAAATCTCCTGAGTGTGTTTGCTGCCTGGCAGCTACAGATTAACAACCTCGCACCTTTTCCAGGTCTCTCTCCCACTCCCTCTGCTCCAGGGTGTGCACTGCACTCTGGGAAAAGGCTCTGGGACGGTGAGACGGCCCCCCAAACATCCCTCCTCGACGCTCCGATGCCCCCGGCCATCCCGAGCACCCCCCCTTCCCTTCCAGCACCTGGGACTCTGAGTGGGCATCTGGGGAGGAGAGAAGAGCAGAATCTGAGCAAAGATCAAATATCACATTGAATCATCAAGGAGCGGATCAATAAAGCTTCAAATCAATACGTTTATACTCAGAAACGCTCCTTTATATTCTGACAGTAGCGAGGTTTAGTTATTGTTGTCCATACTGAATAAAAGCTTGACACTCGATACAAATGTGTGTAACACTTTGTGTATTTTATAAAAAAATACAAGCAAATGACTTTAACATTGAAGATTACAGCCGAAAACATGATCACAATTATCTTGGGTGAATTTTGTGATTATTTAATGCGTATATTCACCCTTCCACTGGCTCATCTAGAGAAACATTGTGAGTTTTGTTCCCTCTAGATGGAGCTTTCTAAACAACGGCTCTCTTTAACACATCTTTCCTGACAACAGAGTGAGTTTTTAGGGAGGGGCAAAGGAGCAGCTGACTGGGGTCGTTCTATAATCTGTTTATGCTGCTTTAAATTGTAATCTGCTGATTGTGAAAATGGAAAATCACCTGAGTAAGAAACGGATTTGTACAGATATTTGATATTTGTTTGACTTGCTTGGATAAATTGTTACATTTTGTTAGATTGCTATATTACAGCTAGCAGACTCAAGAAGTCTAGACATATACAGTATGCTTCATATCAAAAATGAGAAAAGTAACTTGTTGGTATTAAAATTCACTGCAGAACTTACGAAAGTTTATGAAGGTTTGAAATGATTCACAGAGTGTTTTTTTTCCCCCTTTTTTGCTTAAAATGCAAATTAGAGGCGATCATCACACACACACCTATGCTCTCTGACATGCTCCTCTCCCGTGGCTCCTTTGGGGTACCCCGGCCCTCTGACAGAGACTTTCTGCGGTCCTTGTTACACCACTTCCAGTCTGGGTGGGCTCTGAAGTGGGCCTCTTTCACCTGGAGGAGGAGGAGGAGAAAAGTTTCTGAATACCAGCTGTGGCACATTTCACAGCTCATGAAATTTCCCCCAATTTCTTTTTTTTTTTTTTTCAGATAATTACAGAGCAGCCACTTGAAACTGGATGTTACCAGCAGCTAATGTGTTAGACTTGTTAACAGTAAACTCAATTTGAAACATTTAACCAATTCATTACAAGAAAAAGGAGAAGAATTGAAGGGAGTTTGTTTACCTGAAAGGCCAGATCATGGTACTGCTGCTTTTCATTGGGCCCTAACGCATACCACCACTCGCCCAGGATCTTGCTGACTGTGCGGTTGTCCTGGTTGGGATGTCGCTGGTGCACCAGGGCCCGGTGACGTTTACTGAAGATCATGAAGGCATTCATGGGACGGCGGATGTGGTCCTTCTCCCTCTGGTTAGCGTTTGGCAGAAGACACAAGTGTTTATTGTGCACTACAGTAGCGACATTTAACAAGCAATCACCATCTGGTGCTCTACTTTTATCTTTCTAAATCTGGTCTGCTGGTTGACCGGGTGCACTCTGGACTGACCTTTCTGTCTCCGTCCTTAGGCAGTGCACTGAGGGACTGTGTGCGTCTCTTAATGGGTCCAGTGGAAGGCGATGGATCGTTGGCCAAACCCGGGGAAAACCTGCATCCACACAAAAAGAAAAGTGAAACTGAGACTCTGACCGAGACAGGAATTTAAGGGAGATTCCTCAGTCTGAGGCTCTATCCTCTGTCCAGATGTTTTACCAAAGATTCAAAAAATAATCTCCATCCACGAACGATTGCACTGACAGGAAGCAGAGTGAAGGAAAATATTACAGAAGAAGAACTCCAAAGAAAGACCAGAGATTTCTTTGCGAGCACCACCTTCGACATTCCCAATTTTTCCCTACAATACCTTTAGCTAGAAGATGAGCCTGGTATCAAAAAGGTACAAGGGAGACCTGTCATGAACAAACACCTACCCCACAGTTGAGCCAAAATTCAATTTTGTCCCGGAGCGTTAATATGGTGCAGTTTTGCTATTTAAATTTCAACATATCTTACGAAACCGATCTTCAAAATTAGGTACAGACTAAAGTCATACTAGCAAAGTGTGATTTTGGCTATAAATTGTAACACTTGAAAACTTCCAGTGAGTCATTACAAAGTAAATATAGCAACGATTGGAGCCCTACTGGGATGAGTATCCATCATCGAGCGATGACACAAAAATGTAAAATGAATACACACATGAGAAGACTTAAATCACCAGGCGTATGTGAGCCTGGCTTTAATGTTTATTTTCTGAGAGCGATAAGACCCAGTCAGGGAGTGAATCTATCTCCAGCCTAACTATAACCCAATCCCAGAGTATGGAAACTAAAACTGGGTCAGCACTGATATCAGAAGTCTCTGTTTTAGGGTTTTCTGGAGTAACATTTACACCTTTTAAATATAAAAGCACACTAATGTAGTTACCTACTCCACGTGACTCTCAGGAAAGCGATGCAGCAGAAGGGTCTTTGATGCAGGAGTGCTTGCTTATTCACATATCTCACTCCTGCACCTCGTATGTTTTAACTTTGTTTCACAATTTTGCTGCAGGATGGGAAGGTTCAGTTCACGGTGGCATTTCATATGAAGTAACCACTTAACCAGTATGAAATGTCATGCTGTAGAAACCACAAAAAAACGTTTCCTTTTAAGTGGTTACCTGCAGTTTTTTTTGCAATCATGAAATAATGGAGCAGTTCTTTCCATTTGTGTTGCTTTTTCCACTTCGTGCCCCCGTTATCTTTCATCTGCTGTAAATTTAGTTGGCACGACTTTTCTCACCTCTTCAACACTTGATGGTAATTTCCAATTATCAAAACAAGGCTACGTTTTTTTTTTTTTAAATCTTCCCTTTGCTACTCGCATTTAATTAATAAATAGTTAGGTCATAAAAATAAAGGTTTGTGGTGGAATGTGGTTTGAAACAAACTGTTTCAAAGTCTTGTGGTTCAGGAGCATGCACTTTTGTATCCCTTGCCAAGGGCAGCGGGGTGATCAGACTGTGGCTCATATTGTCTTTTAGTAGCGTTTCAGCTCTGTGCAGACACATCAAAACGACCGTCGCTATCATTAAGCCGGATAACTACTGAGAATGCATTCAGTGAATTCCACTGAAATGGCCTTTTCTGCTACGAAACTGCATTTTCCCCGAGACACTGCACTGGTTCTGGGAAAAGCCAACCAAACATACATAAACCTGGAGTTAGTTTGACCTGCTGCTGTAAACAGCAGTTGAAACGAATAGTAAATATTTTTGCTGTGCTTTATTTTATTATATTAATTGAACATTACTGTTGTTTACATTAGACTCCTTTGAGTCTGTAACAGAAAAACCATGCTGTACTAAAACATGATTTTGGCTTAAGCGTTGGTTAGTTTATAACAGAGCTCAAATATGTTTGTCAGTCACACATGGCAAAAAAAGGCAACCAAATCACTACCCATCTCTATTTACTCTGAGGGCCTGAAACTGAAGGTAAAAATTTGTAATTATTATATT
>VUQR01014633.1:23491-34684 GCA_015108515.1 Hemichromis elongatus | reverse complement strand
ATATATATATATATATATATATATATATATATATATATATATATATATATATATATACTAAAATTATAAATTATAAATAAATTAGCTGATTATAAGGGGATTGGGTGAGACAATTTTTTATTTAAACTTAAATGGAAAAAATCCCTACATGAGTGATGGCAGAAAACAGAGATTGTTGTTGTGAATACAATACTGGAAGTATTAATCATCACCAAAGGAAGAAACATCCAAAAATAAATACAACTCTTTCACAAAGTAAAAATTAAATTTTTTTTTTAAAAATTCCAGGTATTGCTGAATCAAACTGTTTGCTCGCTGTTTTGAGCTGTAAAATCAGAGGAAAACAAGCATCAGATAATAGAAAGAAAAAGAAATTGATAGCATGCATGACGATAATCTGCACAAATGCTTAACTAATCTGTGAATTTAGATAGTGGTTAGACTGAGTGTTGATGATATCTAGTTTTTGTTTTTTTTGTCTTGCTTAGTTGCTCACGAAAGTGAAAAAGACTGCAATGGATCAGCAGAAACTGCACGGGTATCGGTACAGGGATGAGTATGTGTTAATAAGCCATATGCATTCATTGCTTGACCCAAATTTTTATAGACCACCAAGAAAACAGAAATATTTTTTAAAAATCTGTTAAAACCTAAAAATTATATTAGTATTGATTAGGCAAAAACAAAAAATTAACTAAATGGCAGAAAAAAGTCAGAAATTAATCAAGTGTGAGATTCAACTTCTAAAACATTTTTTTCTGCTCAGGAAAGAGTGTAAATAAATGTAATTTGGCATCTAAATAAAAAAGTAATCATGGACATTACTATATTTTGAGTTGTTTTTTTTAAGGGCTATCAGCGTAAATCGCGTTAAAATGGCGTTAACGCAACCAAACTTCCCGCGCTAACTTGTTAGCGCCGTCCAGCCCCACAAAAAGGCGATCCGTGGTAACTAGTTACCGGAGATTTGCTGCGTTAATGCGGGTTTTGCGTTAACGCCATTTTAACGCGATTAACGCTGACAGCCCTAGTTCTTTTTTGTAAAGGCAGTACATTTTATAATGTATCTTTTAGCATTAAAAATACAATTTTGATTAAAGAGATTACACACAGCGGTGGAACAACCATTATAGAAACATAAAAAACTGATTTTCTTTAATACTGTTAATTTAGTGTAACTGAGGAATAAACCTTTCATTGTGCGGTGGTCTAATGAATTTGTTAAGCACTGTAGCTCATACTGTACGCGTGTTGATAAGAATTCACTGTACTCAAGTACAGAAACCTGACTAAATATTACATTATTAGATTATTTTTACCGACACAACAATAGAAAAACATGATTTTACAGCTGTTGCTGCAGCTGATGACAGCTTTTCGTTATGTATAAATGAGCAGTTTCATTATGACAAGTAAATGAAAATGCTAACCTAACAAGACATGACCGATCATTTTATGAGAAAAAACAAAAGATGAATTTAATGTTGATTCATTTGAAAATTAAACTTTTATTTATGATACTACTTGGCGTGCGGGGCTGGGACTTAATGAAACTTACAGGAAGGCAGAAATACTAAGAATTAAAAAGTGAACATACCAGTTATCAGTATTAGAAAATATTATCTGAGGGCGTCTGCAGTAGGATAATGGTTTAATGTTGACGCTTAGGCTTTTTCCTGAGAGCGACAGGAAACACAGGAAATCTTGTTGCTACACTTGGTGTCAGATAAAAGGAAATAATAATAAAAAATCTGCTTAGAAGAAAAGCTTTTGTGAGCAGGCAGACAGAAAGTCTGAACCGGCTGTTAGACAGTGAACTCGGTGTCAAGCTGTGACTACGTGAATATGGTGGAGTTATTTTCTTCTCCTTTTCTTTTCTACTCAACATTTTTGGCAAATACGGCAAACGCAAGAAAAAGAAAGAATAAATAAACAAAAGCAGACGAAGGCACAAGAGTAATATTTACAGTGTCCATGGAGATAATGATTAAGCTATGGGAAACAAGGAAAAAAAAACACACACACAATAATGAGTCAGAGAGAGGGGTAAAGAGATATTATACGAATAACAAGCTTAAGAAGTGTCTGCCAAGATATTACACAGAAAACCCCCCAAAACAGTCATCAACAAAGCCACGTTTATAGCGCATTTAAACAACACAGCACCACCTTATATAAAATAATAATTAAGATTTTACTTTATTAACTGATTCGAATATCAGGGTTGATCCTTTGGAGACGATTACACACATAAGCATGACTGATCCAGACAAAGAGACTTGTGTTCCTATTACTTTTGAAGATCTGATAAAGAAAAACACAGTTTAAGCTCAGATGACACAGTTATTTGATGTTTTAGGTTAAAATCCTCTTTGATGGTGGTTGCTGAACTATTTTAAATGACAAAAAAAACTCCCAAAAAAACAGGATACGTATATATAACTGACACCATGGCATTATGAAATCTAAATGTGACTTCTTTGGCTAGTACTGTCTCTATATGATGCTGAAGAAAATAAAGTCTGAAAACAAAGGAGATAGAGACGTGGTACTCTGAGAATCTCATACAGGCGGTTTGGAACAGTGGTTGTCCTCATAGAGCCAATCGATGGCTGATTCAGGGAACACGTGGGCCATTTATATTCATGACAGTAACTCGATATAATAGTGCAGGTGTAGGTATCTTCGCTGTATCTTGAGTGTTTGTGGATATGTGTACCCATAACGCTGATTAGAGGGGAATTATTCCGGTTTTCTGGTGAGATTTGGACTAAGCTGCTAATGAAGGAGTAATGTGTAACTTTGCTCACGCAGGCAAACAAAGAGGAATAAAGTGGCCGACACACTACATGGACAACGAGTAATGAACACTATCTCTTAATGTTTGAATTCAGGTGTTTTCACTGCCACAGTTAGCCACGCGCTCTGCCTTTACAAACATTTGTGAGCGTACGGGTCACGCTGCAGAGTTTGAGCGTGGTGCTGTAACAAGATGCGTTGTGAGATTTCCTCCCTCCACTCTCAGATGTAGGTAGTATTACTGCAGGAACCACAGCAACTGAGCCGCAAAGTGACAAACCACGCAGAGGTACAGAACGCCGAGTGCTGAGGTGGAAAGGGTGTTAAAGTCACCGACATTCTGCTGACTCAACAGTCTGCAGAGTTTCAAAACTCCTCTGGTGTTAGCGTCGACAAGAAAACTGTGCACTGGGAGCTTCACAGCTCCTATAGGTGAGATGTGTATGTGTCCCAGTACTTTTGTCCATACAGTGTACAAAGTCTTCAAAATTAGACACTCACTCTTAGCCTTCAAGCGGCCAAGTATACAGTTCATGACCCCAGCCACATATTTAAATGTGTCGATGCGGTAGTCTTGATTGTAAAAATGTTTCCTGACATTAGTTTATGTCAGGAAGTTTGTGTTCATAGTTTTTAATTAGAATTGGTCCGTTGGTGCGGGAAGGACGACGGTAATATATATGTTTGTT
The DNA here is from genome assembly GCA_015108515.1 of Hemichromis elongatus. Classification (NCBI taxonomy): domain Eukaryota; kingdom Metazoa; phylum Chordata; class Actinopteri; order Cichliformes; family Cichlidae; genus Hemichromis; species Hemichromis elongatus. The sequence continues at coordinate 31,196 of VUQR01014633.1, read as the reverse complement.
AACATCACTGCTACTGATTTTATTGTAATTTTCCACTTCTGTGTGTTGCAGTAAACCTTGGCTAACAGATCTAGCGTAGCAACATTTGCCGCTCATGAACATCAGCCTGCAACTAACAATGGATGGAACCGTAAGGAGGTCATAGTTACTAAAACTAAAACAGCTCGGCCACTCGAGGGTTTAATAATTTAAACGGCGTTTTTCTCACGGCAGGATCATGCTGTAGTGTAACACAGCACACAAGCTTCCGTCGGGGAGTTCGGGAGATGTCACGGAAACAACGTCGGGTTTTTTTTCGACTTTTAATCCGTTTTTTATCAGATTTAATTAGCAATTCTTTACATGCATTAAAAGTTATGGTTCTCTCCCCACTCCTTCAGACAGGGCCTTCAGTGTTTGCTAACAGGAACAACTGCCAAGTAGAGAGACTTTCTTCTAGAAGGACTTTGGGTAAAGTCAGTACTGTTTAAAGGCGTATGTGTGAATGTGCTTGTGTAGGGGGATGTTTCACTTTTGTGTGGCAGTGAACAAAAGCAGAAAAAGAAACCAAGAGCAAGAGACTGGAAATGGACCGATAACAAGAGGCTGAAAATGAATAACATAAAAACAGGGCAACGGAGCTAATATACCGACTCTTTTTAAATGTGCCGACTTTTTGTTTTTATTAATGCCGCTGTCCTCTCCATTGAGACGTAGGCAGATAACAGGTGTAAGTGTAACGTTAAGATATTGCTGATCTATTTCTTTTGGCGACAGCAGCCTTTGTGAGCCTAGTGACCCTGAAACATTCATAACCACACTACCAGCCAGACAGCCGCGCAGCTCGTCTGAGTCACTCTGAAAGAGCAATAACCCCGCCAGATGCAAAGACGCAGCCTGAGACTGAGAGGAATGAACAAGCACAGACTATACAATTCCTGCCAGACACACACACACACACACTTAAACACACACAGACACTGATGCAGCTGATAGAAAAGTTGTTTGTTTCTTTTGAATTCTGCTGGCAAAGGTGGATTTCAATACACCTGTTCCAAGTGTAGAGTCCTTGAGAGTTTTAAAGCTGCAGATTCAAACTATACCGACAAACTGCATCTAATATAATCCACAGTTACTACCCGCTTTCATATGAGTCATACCGAGAGTCGCAGAAAGGAAACAAACACTGTGTATGAAGTGTTTGCTCAAAATGAGTTGACACCATTTAAATGGAGCACGAAGGGACAGAAGGTCCCTGGTTAACAACACTTCGTTGTTTCAGCGAGACTCTGAAAAAAACCCAAAAACTTTAGAATAAAATATTCTCAGCAGCAAATGAGGGATCAGCAAGCAGCTACTGATAAACAGAAAAACGGATTTCTAGACTGACTGTTTGCTATCTCGCTTTAATAAGTCACTGCGTTCATCGGTTAGTAGCAGACAGATATAAAGACTGCACTTGCATGTAAACAAGAACTAAACTGCTTCAGCAGTTAAATGGCTTCTGACGGGTCAGGGGACCACGCTACGACCACGAATTTAAATTCAATCTTTTGTCTTTTGTGATTATTCCACTTCTTCTCAAGTCCAACAGCACTCATAAATGTTTGCCTCGGTACTCAAAAAAACAATATGTTACATACAATCTGCTATTTTTTTTTAAAACTCTAATCCTAACCCCAACTCTATATTTAGGAGAAAAGCAAAAGAGAACTTGTTTCTTATGCGTATGAGCCAGAATGACGTTTTTTTGCCTCCTCATTGCCAACACTTGGAAGAACAGTTTAACAAAAGCAATATTTACATACTCTGATAGCACAGAGTATGGGTTGGGTCATCATCGATAAGAGCTTAGACATTATCCTTTTGGTTCCTTATTTTGTGTGCACGGCCTGAGACGAATGATCTCATCATTACCAGTGAACAACGTGAACCCTAGGCTGCAGTCCCACACGCAGGCACAAGTCTCTATCCTAATGAGGTTACACACAAGAGCTTTCTTTTAGTGTTTAAGTATCAACACAGGGCAAACAGAACAAAGTGCACTTCGCAGAAAAATGTTGAGGCCATGCAGATTGTGCTGTAATAGCGGCTACAAGCCTGACTTCTCAGCTCTACTTTTGTTACGTGTTAAAAATCAGGCTTTGGCTGCCTGTCTGAGGTCAGCATGCACCTCATTATTAGTGTTTTGTTTGCGTGCCTTCTTTGCAGTTGCTTGCAAAGAGTCAAGCCATTATTATTTGTATAGCTCAGTGGTTTTCTAGCTGTTCTTCAAAGAGAAATCCAACATTTCAAGACACATTCATCTGCAGAGAAAAAGCCCTTTATGCTACCCAGAATGACATGAATGACAATTGTGATTTCATTGTCAGATGAAGTCACTTTTGAGCGACTTTTTTTTGCCTCGCAATAAGCCTCACTAAAACTAAAACCCCCATTCATCTTCATCAGACACTTCCACACAATCCAGCCGATGTTCTTGCCTTCTCTAGTTAACATCCTGTGCTCTTTTACAGTAGCCAAAGTTTTTCTGAGAAGGGACCTTTGGTTTTTCTAACCGGCACAAAGGCATTATTAGTTGACTCCTCCCAGCAAATGACGCACTCGTGCTTAAAAGCCGTTGACACCACCAGTCCAGCTGAAGTCATAAACAGGAAACTTTTGGAGTAATTTCACCTGATAGGTTTTGTTTCATCTTTAGGGTTTTTTTTATTTGTTTGCTCCACACAAGAGATCAACCAATCTTACCCCTTACAAATGTTATCATCCTCTCTATCAATCAGAAACCTTTGATGTGTCAGTCAGGGCACTGAACGTATGTGAAATACACTTGTGCAGTTAAAGTACCCGGTAATAAAGCTTGGTTGACGCAAAATCCCACGGCACTTGTGGACTTATGTACACTCCCAAATGGCGTAGTTTGCCTAAATACACCATTCGGAAGCCACTTCTATAATCTAGCATCACATGTAAAGGTTCAAAATGCTTCCCAGGAATAAAAACTCATTAAAACAATAAAAAAGAAAAAACATCTAAGAAAGTCAAGGTCATTTTAACAGCAGTGGGAAATACTTCCTGGCCTTATTGCAATTGCACTTTCACAACATGTGCTTGTCCTTTGATGCCCACAGGACCTGAAGTCAGCTGACTGTGGTGCTTTTTATGTCTTTAATCCTCAATATCCAAGCAAATAAAACACGTAAAAAGCCCTTTACAGTTCAAAATATCATACACTAGAAAAAAAAAAAGGAAAACATTTTGTACTTACGGGTCATCCGTGTCACTCTCCATCTCGCTGTCCACCCCACCCCTGTCTGTAGGAGGATTGTCATTGGTTGGGGGTGGACATGATGGTGATCCTCTCTCCAGGTCTGGAGGACCTGAGCGCCCATCACTCACCAGAGCTACAGCACAGCGAGGCTCTGAAAATATTAAAAAAAAAGAAAAAAAGAAATATTTTACGTGCCAGTTAGTGGAGAAGCTTTATGAAAGTAACAGTGGCGAATGTGTAAACACGGGGCTACTCTGCATGCAGCTTGCTGATGGCAGGTATTCTGGCCAACTGTCTGTGGGAGGTGTGACAAGCTCTGACTCAATCTATGTTATAATCTATTGCTGTAGTAACAAAAATACTTGTGTAAGATGGAGGCAAACATAAAGAAACTGTTCTCTGAAAAGTTTAATAAGTAAGTGGCCATTACATCCACAGATTGAAAGACTTAGCCGAGTATTCCTAGTATTTATTCTGTTTTCAAGGTTTGGTGGGTTTACAGAGACTGGCTTCGAATTCTGAATCCACCATTACTTATTTAGCTAACAGTCTCTGCAGCATTTAGTCACACAGGCTGTGTGGTGAACAAATCTAACAAAACAAAATGGGTCTTATAGTAAGACATAGCTTTTGGGTCTAAAAAGTCGAGCCAGTAGCGGCAAAAACAAAAGTCTTATGATGCAGAAATTTATGAGACAATGACTTGATTTAAGGCCTCATGAGTTTATAGTCTCCAAAGTTAATTTTATTTTTTATTTAATGCAACAGACGCACAACACGGTGAGGTTTTCTTTTTCTCTCTTTCTTCGCTCCCTCTCTAAATGTCACTTTTGTTTTCTCGCTGTTATTTTTGTAATTTTCTGTCAAAGTATTTCTCAGTCACATCAATAAGCTCTAAAGAGTTGGCAGTTCACTTTCTCCAGTAAGGACATTTTGTTTTTAACCCTGTTGACTTCTAAAATAATAAAACCCCTTACCACTGACTGTCACCAAACGGGCAGCTCAGTGCCACCGTGCAGCCTCAAGCTCAGTTTTTCTGCATCGTCATCTTGATGTTTTGAAACCAGACTTGATAAGTGAGAGGTGGATTTCACAGAGAAACTAAGAGGTGCTGCATGCTTACACAGCGACTGATCACAGAGTAGGCGCACCCTATCCATAGCATGCTTCATTCTGCTTTTGAACTCTAATTTGCACAATAAACGTCGTGCTGCATTTCAGTAAAAGTCAAAACTAGTGACCAAAACCATGAACTCATCAGGAACTGCACTGTCTTCATATTTAAGATGCAGAAGCTACAACTATATTTTTATACAGTCTGCGTATACAACAGATACTTTACTAACCAAATTAGCTAGGCATTAGCTGATCAGCTCTACCCTCTCATCTAAATATATTCAGATCCGGTTTCACGGAGCTGAGATGTCAATGGGCCAAACGCTAAACTCTAACCTTCAAACTGGCAATTCGCTAAGTATCCAGTAGTGATGTGTTTTTTTAAAAAATGCTGGTGTGTGCAGCAAATGCTGCTAAATATTTCTGAGCAGGTCATCAGAATAGCTGGTGAAATTATCACCAGCTATTCTGATTTTCTGAGCAGATAAAACAAACAATTTTAAGTTGTGACTTTCTGAGCAGGTCTTAAAGTGGACCCACTCTAGTTTTCCTTGCTTTATGTCATACACGGTATGCACTGTTACAGTGGTAGAGGTCATATTAAATACGTATAAAGTTTAAAATAATCAGGTTAACAAGTAAAATCCCTGTGGCTGAAAGGCTCAGGCTCCAGACGGCTCAAAATGCTGAGTGTGAGACAGTTTTTAGTACTTTTGGTTTCCACCTACTGTTAAAACCTCTAGATGAAAGCTGGCTTAAAGAGGGAGGAGCTAAAGCTACTTGTTTATTTTGAACTGTGAATCATGCAAAGCTACTCCAGTAGCAGATATAAATAGAGAGGTGGTAAGCAGAACCTCTTTTAACAACCTACAGCTCTTAAAAATATGACTTGAAGGGCCTAAAATAAAGTCCCATTAAGATGTGTACAAAAGAGATTTCTGTTTCCAAATTAGCTTGTAGCTTACTGACAATCCCCACCTGCTCAAATCAGTCTTTGAATAGATTTCAGTACTTGACTCAATAAATAGTGTTATCAACAATGTTACGAGAATAATAATGGTGTGAACACCAACTGTGGTGATTTGCAATCCCGTCGCAACTGTTTTGGGAAACACTGACTTGGCTGTTGATTTGTACTTGACTGTTTTGGCAGCCGTTATTTGAGAACATATCCCTGCATGCCGTTTCCTGTTATGAATATTTTATTGTGGGAAAACTGTTTATAAAACTGTTATTAGGGCACGAATCCGTCTTCGGCATACCTCTCCTGGATAAAACCTCATGAGGTCATGCGCACAAAAACAGGAATATGGTCATTTGGTACCTTTGCTCTGATTGACAAGCTGTTGGCCATCAACGGGCTGGGCAGCCACTCCCGATTGGCTGGGCTCCAGGAAAGGGACCAGCGAATGCCAAGGGAACACTGGCACTGACCGAGGCTCCACATTGGTCCAAACTGTGGGAAGAGAAGGGAAAGAAGGAGAGAGAAAAATGAAATGTCATCATGTTTATCTGCCTCAGTATCACTGCCTGTAAACAGAAAGTATCACTCTGCCCGCTGGCAACATGTGAAGTCCTGTGTGACCATCACTGCTGTTAAAGCGATACCAAAAACCACACTTCAACAAAATCTGTCTGGAGACCGTGAATGGAGTTGTGTACTCAGTCACCTAGTCAGGCCCTGTCTCCAGCACACACACATGCAGATGAGCCCTCAGGATAATGAGAGTTGAGGGGTCATGTGGTGTGCGATGTGACGAAGGAACCTGTTATTTTATCCACACAGATTCCAGACTCCAGTCTACTCGCTGTCTAGACCCCTGCAGAACTTCAGACTCTCAGTTGAACTCTCTCTGTAGTGGGATCTATTTCAAGCTGACACAAATGACACGGCAACAAAACGCTTTAAATTCAAAAAGTTTAGAGCACATTCTCCTGCTGCCATCTTACAAATTCATAATGCATCAAGAGTCCAAAATAATTAAAGGACCTGACAGTATCCCCCCCCCCCCCAAAATCATACTGTAAAATCACAGAGAAGCTGTTGTTTGACCATTTGCGATATATATTCCAGGTAAATACCGCTGAAGGAGGAGCTTGGCACGGGAGACAACTTTTTTAACAGTCATTTTACAACACTTTTTTTTTTGCAAGGTTGCTTCAGTAATTTAAGTAGAATAAAATGAGATATTGAACAGAATTTACAATTAACATTAAAAAAAGAAATGGAACGCCATAATGTTCATACATTTACTGTAAATTTACTTGGTACATATTTTTTCCTAGAGTAGTTTCCGTTACTGGAGATTTATTTTCCTAATACAAATATATCACAACATGTTTGAACATTCAAATAAAATAATTTAAAGGACTGTCCTAGTCCAATGAACTGCCCCAATAATTATGTATTTCCCTGAATGGCAACAACTGTGTTGATCTAGGATATTATTAAAGATTGAAACATCTATTTAGTTTATTTATACAGCACCAAATCACAACAACAGTTGCCTCAATGCGCTTTATATTGTAAAGCAGACCCTACAATAACACATACAGAGAAAAACCCAACAATCATATGACCCCCTATGGGCGAGCACTTTGGCGACAGTGGGAAGGAAGAACTCCCTTTTAACAGGAAGAAACCTCCGGCCATCTGCTGTGACCGGTTGGGGTGAGAGAAGGAAGACAGGATAAAAGACATGCTGTGGATGAGAGACAGAGAATAATAACAAGTATGATTCAGTGCTGAGAGGTCTATTAACACACAGCGAGTGAGAAAGGTGACTGAAGAAGAAATCCTCATCTTAACAACATTGAATGGACTAACATGATTTTTTTTACTCTATGTTCATAGTTCGCTGAGGCTGAGTCTGGATGCTGGTAAACATTGGTTTGCCACTACTCATTCTGAGCTGAAATGGGTCTTTGGGGATCTCAGTAGGTACGTTTAATTCACATATAGTAAATTTCTTCTTTGGCCTTACGCGACACTAATGAATGCATTCTTATGCTCCTTCTGAACTTTTTATAGACCAAATTTTACAGTGTTTTACTGCTAAGTAAATGAAAGGCTCAAGCATCATTTGATTTCAAGATATTTATTACAATATCCTTCTGGGCTAAAACGTTTTTGGGGTGCACAAAAGTTTCCTGCGTGGAGAAAACCCCCGCACGGTCGTCGGTTAATGACTGATCCTGTAAAACCAAAAACATTCCCATTCACCGCAGCTTTTTTTTTTTTTTTTTTTTTTTTTTTTTTTTGTCTTTTTTCAATATTTTTTATTTTTTTTTTTTTTTCCTAAAGGTGGTGTCTTTTTGTTTTAGTTTATTTTTGTTTTT
>VUQR01014633.1:0-23471 GCA_015108515.1 Hemichromis elongatus | reverse complement strand
CTCCCTCTTCTTCCTGTTGTTTTTTTTTTTTTTTTTTTTTTTTTGCGTTTCTGGCTACTTAGCAAATGTGAACATGCTGATATCCTTAACCAAGGTGGTGAACTCAGCAGAAACGAAACCTGCTACACCACCAGCATGTTAGCTTGTAAAAGCACAGACTCACAAGGATAATGGAAAGTAAGCTACATAAACTGTTGAATTATACACTAAAGCACACTATCTTTTCTAGTGATATTAATTAAAGAGGCATGGTATTTAGACATCTTTACTGAGCTCCCCGTTCCTCCCCTGCCTCCATCAGTCCAGATTCAAGTCCAGCCTGGTGGAAACGAACCGGAGGTGAACTCTTCACTGCAGCACTGAGATGTCCAGTTTCTAATTCTATTTATAATTATACAATTAAGTATTAAAATGGTCTAAATATAGCTAATCTTTTGCCAGCTATTGCTCTTCTAAATGAAGATCTAGTTACTGCTGAGCTAGACAATTAAGAAAAAGTGTATCTGGGATGTAATGTATCTGCTATTAGTTTCACCATGTTTAAGAAAACCTTTTGATGCAGATTCTGGTATTACATGACTAGTATCACAGCACTGAGACTTCTGGTCTCCTTACTTCTTTTTGCAAGTTTATACTACTGTTTGTAAGGGGAAGTTTAGTTGAGGAAGTGAGGCTTATTCAAATTCTTTACCCACCACAAGACGCTTTGCCAAGATGCCCGGGAAAGTCCTTAAATGCAAAACAATTCACACACGTATTACTGTTGTTTTCCTCATTATTTGGTTGAAGGTAAAATCCCGCTACACTGCTCTTAAACTCGTGAGGTTGAAGGTCTCAATCAAGGACAAATCAGCTGATGCAGACATTTTAAGGAAGAGCAGAGACCACATTTGATAGCAACCATAGCAACTGTTCATTACATAAACACGAGACATAAACAAACAATCCCAAACTCAATTATACTGGATTTCTGTGTGTGGCAAATTACGGGCAAGAATATGGCTATTTATGTATACTCACACACCACATTTCATTTGTGATAAACCGATTTGTACAGATTTCTGTCACAGCTACATGACACATCACATGACTTCTGGGCAACTGGTTACACCTCATCCACAATTTAAAGGCTTATGCGTGACGAGAAGTCACACTGTTTTACATCAGTTTTAAAATGTGTTGATGTACATGCCCACCCCAGAAGGAACAGCTGTGCTTTGTGTTGGGGGATACTAATAATTAAATAAGTCCTGGTGCAGACATTAGTGTAGAATATTCAGTGAAGACATTTCTTGCTTTGGCTGTAAGACCAAATTAAGAGAATTAATACTCTTTCAAATAAAGTGTAACTAACGACAGTCTGCTACTTTAAATGAGCGGCTTAACAGGATACGGTTATAATGTAATGAATTATTGTAACAATAGAAAGAAGCGTGAATTTAAAACTGTCGACATGCAACACACTTTGCTGCTTCCAACCACAGATGTGGTCAATTACAATAATTACTACTACCACCTGCGCATCTGTGTAGTACATCTGTGTAAGAGCTAAAATCTCTAATTTAAACCTACCTTAGGCGATGTTTAAAAGCTGTGTAAAGAATAAAACTGTCAACATTTTGGGACAACAAATCCCATTCACTAAAGGCACTTTACATTGCAAACATGACATTGTAACAGACAGGGAGCTGCTGATCCCCCACAAACAAATATTTGGCAAGAGCGTGGAGGAAGAACATTATTTTAACAGGAAGAGACCTCCAACATAACAATGCTCAGGGAGTGGCACCTGCTGTGACCGATTCAAGGTTGAAGGGAAAGAAAAAAGAGAGACAAAGAGCGTGGAGAGACTGCGGACAACAAAAAAACAAAGAACAGCAAAGGGAAGACACGAAGTTACTGAAATGCAGCTGTGGTATCTAAAACATGGTTAGTAAAAAGAGGGGAAGTCCCCCAGCAACATGAGCCTATAGCAGGATAACTAAGGCGAAGGCATACTTGGAGGTCTTAACCATCAGCTTTGTCAAAAAAGGAAAGTTTGAAGCTAAATGTTGAGAGCAGGGAGGGGTTTTCTTGTCTCTTGTGATTTACGAGCCATTAGCGAGAGCTAACCCTCACTTATCACATCCAGTATCAAAACACTGAAATGGCGACGGTGAAAATCCTCGGCGCGAGGCTTCGTAACCACTGATTTTACAAACCTATGGGTGATGTCATGGTGATTTTGTCCACAGTTTACCCTTTCTGTGGTTGCGACCTTCCAGATTATGGCCAAATGCAACGGTGGGTAGTTTTATCTTTTGGTTTAGCTTATATGAACTATTAGAAACCTGACTTGAGATACATTATAAGGACACGCTAACACCCGGAAGAGGTCAAGTACTCAACCAATGACAGTAGTGAGTTGTGAAACTATCACAGAGAAGCACAGCTCGGATATCTATATCAGATGCTTTTATTGGTTTACTTTATCACCGACGGGAGTGACAAGCAAAAAACTGCACTGATAAAGACTTACACATGCTTTAAAGTGGGGAAAACTATGCATCTGACCCATGACTGCATGTTACTACCACTAGACCTTTCCTAATAATCCCTCCTGTGGGTGGAAAGTATAGCGATAAAACAGCTCCTGAGCTAACTCTGAGCTCTTATCCCTCCTTCTTCTCTGTCACTGAAGACTGAAGATGCACTCAAAGAGAGCAGTAATGAAACTTGTGATGCTAATGCAGCTGCACTTGAGTCGGGCTATATTTAGGAGAGATCTCAGCCGTGGGGCCTGCTCTGCCTTCTTCTGTGTTTGTTTCTGGGCCTGCGATGGCTCTAGGTGTTTTAAAAAATGTATGGCGAAGGAAACGTTACGCTACAGAGGCAGGTGGCTGTTAGCAGCAGTGCGAGGGATGTGATAGGGAGAGAGAAGGAGAGAGGGGGAGAGGAAAAGCGCACACCGGTAATCAGCTCAGGCCTGAACGCTTTACTGCACTAATTCTACCGGTGGAAACAGTGTATCCATGACAACACGCCAGCAATACGATTGCTCCTTTTTTTTGCCGAGAGCAATGAAACACATTCACATCACGCTGGACCTGCCCCTAATGCCCTGTCTGAGGTTGTTGATTGTCTGGAACGAGTGTGCGTGCTTGCATGTTTGTTTGTGTGTGTGTATGTGTGTAGGAGGTGTGAATGTCCTTGTTGCTCTCTGCATTCCCGCTCTCAGTCTTGCATGTCTAGACATGTCGATATTCTCGCCCTTTTTACGTTTAAAGTGAAACACCCCTTATCACTCCCTCACACACACGCGTGCTCACACACATGCGTACACATATTAAAAAAAAGGGCGACACCCGCTGCACACTCGATAACTGTGACACTACACACACTGAGTCACAGATTACACATAGCGAGCAGCGGGTCTGAGCGGTTGCCAGAGCGACAGATGTATCAAAGCTTTCGATATTCATACCTCAGAAGAAACTGTTTCACTTTAAAGTCATTTTTAACATTTGAGTCAAGACAAGATATTGTCATTTAATCACAAAGGAGGATATGAAACGATAACATAAGGCACTCGAAGATCCTTGAGAAGTAAAGCTGGTACTTTTGCCACTTGTGTTTATGGCTTTAAAAGCGTAGGTTAAACATAAAAGATGGACAAAGACGCATTTATGTCCATACATCCATCATTTTTTTTTTTCACCTTTCGAATCCTGCATGTTTAATCTTGGCCACCGCCATGTTGGTTTGGGAAGTTACCATATTTAGGTGAGGGGAAACTCATGAGCTGCATCCATAAACTGTCCAGGTGCAAGACGCTGTTACCTGCCAATAGTAATATACTATTTATAAATGCATTCAAATGCTCCAAAAGGCACCAACACCCCACAGTGGAGTGGACCAGTTTTCAGTGAACCCCATCCGGTCGCAGCAGATGGCCGGAGGTTTCTTCCTGTTAAAACTGACTTTTTCCTTCCCGCTGTCGCCATAGCGCTTGTTCATAGGGGGTCATATGATTGCTGGTTTTTTTTCTGCATATACTATTGTAGGGTCTTGAGGTGGCTGTTGTGAGTTGGTGCGGTATAAATAAAATTGAATTGAAACTGAAATTGAGTCTAACTTTTAACCTCACCAGCATCCAAGAGAATGAGTAAAAAAAAAAAACCCCACCCCACATACACTTTATATATACGTGGTAACTATCAATAGAGACCAAAATAGTTTGCTGCGCCAGGGTGTAAACGTGTTTATTTCTGCTGTAGAGTTCAACATTTTAACACGGTCATCTGTGGGCACTAACTTGCTTCTGGAGCCACTCTCAAGTGCCCACTAGAAGAACTAATTTTTTTGGTGGCCCTCAGAAATATTTTAGTGACCTGTGGGTGCACCAAATATTGAAAGAGATTTCATCTCCCCACGCATATCCTAATATATCTGACGGGCACTACTGGTTTAAAAGCAACACTGAAAAATACATACCAACAAAAACCAAGATCCTTACGGCGTTAAAAACTAAAAGCAACAAATAAATGTTGAAACATAAACCAGCAACCTAAACACGAGAGCGATTGACTGAGGAGTGAAGTCCCGATAGGCGGTAAAGGCCATTACTCATCGACCTCTATGACTCTTCAGGCTCATGCATGATTTAAAGTTTCATTTTGTTTGCACACACGATACAACCAGCACAATTAATGCAAAAGCACAGATACCAAAAAGCCAGAAACACACGTGGGTCAAATGCTAATTAATTGAGAGGTTTGAAGAGGAAATGAAATGTAACTAAAGTTCACGATGAAGAGAAAGAACCACAGACAGTGGCTGCACTGCACAATTTTTTGCTGTTAATATACTTTTACTTTACTACAAAGAAGTTCTTTATACATATATCAGACCTTCTGTTTACTCAGGAACAGAAACATAAATAAAAGTATCGACTATTACCGGCTAATGCACATATGAACAAAGATCTGCGTAGCACCGACGGACCCCGAGTGTCGACACTCTGCACTTAAACAAGCATACAAAGAGAGTGGCCTCTCTGTTTGACAAAACTTTTTCCACCATCAACAAGTCCAAGCTAAGATCGCATGCAAACCACCCTTGATGTGTCAGAGACGGAGATGGAGAAGGGCATCAAAAAACCACTCTGGCCGGGAGGAAATGGCCACAGGTAAGAGAAGCTGTGTTGATGTGCTGAACTTCTCCAATCACTGAAACATACATATACTAATACCGATAACAATGATGATAAAAATAATGTGTTCATGTGGTATAGAGGCAATCTCTTACTCTCTCTGTCAGCAGGTTCTCATGAAGCTTTCTGTTATCTTCATTTAAAAAAAAAAAAATGTCAGCCCTTGGCGTTATTTAGTCTGATGTGTGCGTTTATCCTCTGTAGCCTTCATTCGTATCATGGCTCACTTCATTCAGTCATTAAAACTTAAGGATCCCCTGTCTATGTCTATGTTTATCCTTGTGTATGTGACTGCCTGTGCAAAATATTCTGCTTCTACATGATTTCACTATCAACCGTGAAACCAACCAACCTATAAATTGCCAATATCCTCCACTTTCAGTTTTCAGATTTACAAAGTGCTGCATCAAAATGACACAAAATGAGAAATCAGGCTTTTTAAATGGAAACAATCTTTGTCATTCATATATTCAAAGTAACATTTCTGAGCTTGCCCAGGCTGTAATTTCACAAAGTTGGCATGGAAACAAGCACAAAGTAGATGATGAACCCAAGCACCTCCATTTCTCGCTAGCCAATTTTCTTACATCCCACTACCTGACTGGGTGAGAGGATTCATTTAAACTAGTCTCAGCTTCTAGCACAAAAGTCACAGACAAGTGAAATTAAAGCAGACGAGAATATTAATTGTACTTTCTGCCACATGTGTTAAAAACAACTTCTGTTGGGTCAGTGCTGGTGCTCTGGTTTCTTCCTAGTAGTTGTGTAACAACTCTCCAAAAAACGACAGCTCAGTTGGTACCTAGGTTATAATAGTGAACTAAACACAGTAATCTAAAACTAGCTGGGGGAAAAAGAACCTTTACTTAACTGAAATAAAGATATGAAAAAGAAAAGAAATCAAACAAAACTCTTGAAAACTACTGAAAATAAAACAGAGATAAATTTTCCCCAGCAGTGTCAGAGCCGTTACATTTGCCAACACAACTAGTGTCATCTCAGACCGGGATCGCTGCATGACTGTAACTTATCACCTTGCTATTCTGGACTCTTTAAATTTGCCCCCAATTATAATAATCAGCAAAACTGAAACTAGCAAAAAACTACAGAAGACTAAATCAAGAAAAAAAAAAACATTTTCAAACAATCCGAGTAATAAAAAATATACAAAACTGTAAACAACTCTGGTCATTACACAAGCAACAACAAAAAATAGAGATTTTTTTTTTAAATTTTTTGTTTTACCACAGTCCAGATTACTTGATAATAATTAGCTGTTAAACAAAGAATAAACTCAGTCATTATGATGTGTTTATATTTCCCGTCACTGCTTTAAGTCAGGGAACAACGGATGGTGCAAAATATTGTACTGAGGTTTTGGTCTTAACTTCAGAATCATTACATCCTCACTCTTTAGTGCACAAGGATAACAACGCTTAGAATAACGCAATACTCATTTGTAGCACCGTTGCAGTACTGTTTGCATTTATATTTGGTGTGCCCTGGTGTGTCTGCATTGCTCTGCCATCAGGAGTGAAACCGAGCTGTTCATAAAGGGGTTGGAGCTAATAAATCTTTAACGACAGTTACTATTACTGAATCACAGGAAGGAGAGAGGGATTCAGAACAAACTGAATCTACACATATTCTACAGTGGCAAAAAATTAGCTTCTACAGCTTACTAAGCAAGATAGCTACAACTAAAACCCTAAAAAAAAAAAAAAAGACAACGCATTTGTGCTGCATATTATTAGCGAACAGACCTGCCACAGTTTGTGAGGTATGTGTCTCTGTAACCTGCAGTTACATTTCTGTGGAGATCAAGCTACGCTGTAGGCTGTAGCATAGATTTTAAACCACAGATTTAACATAGTACTATAAATCCAGCTTAAGCAGTGCACATTAGTGTGCTTTAAAATCACAAATAAGGTCCAGAGGAAGGGGAAAGTTGAGGCGGGTGATTTATGAACACAGGAAGAGCTGATTCATTTCAGTAATCACCAAGAGCAGGCTTGATGAAGGTGCGAGTAATCTGCTAACAACTCAAGTGCAGCTTTCTACTTGGTATTTGTAACTGCTCCCTTACTTTAACGAGTAAATTTACTGCCAGTGGATGGCCATGGCTCGAGTCCATGGCTCGGTGACAACCAACAGAAAGGATCCCAAACTTTTGGCACCACACTCAGAGTTGAGAGCCATCAGCGATTACGCACTTATTCCAAATAAATTAGCTGTTTTCACACATGCAGTGCAGCCCCTGAATTCGTCGCAACACCCGACAGAAATCCACGCGAGAAGGCAAAAGTCTGACACATTCAGATCGGACAACATCTGTGTGATGTCAGGTTGTGCTGATGTGAGAATAGAACAGATAATTGTCCAGTGCATTCATGACTAAAGAGTGGGCGTCATGTGCACTCCCTCCTGCGTGCTCTATGCAGGCAGCTCCTTCACCTAAACCACAAGGCGTAGTTCCAGTAATGCAAACGTGTTTGAAACAGACTATTCCCTCCATGTGAGGAAGGACAATGGTGGAAAATATCCCTGAATGTCCTGAAATTGCAAAAACACTCATAGTGGCAACTACTGCAACCATTTCAAGCACTGAACACCACAGTGAGAATAAAATTACCCCTCCAAATATTACTAATTTTCACTGCACCTCTTTTGTAAATCCCAGCAGTAGTTAAGGATTTTGCACTTTCTATGTCATTAGCAAATCTGCCCTATAATGGATAATCTTCGAGGTACTGTTGACTGCAAACACTCTTAAATAGAATACAATTAGTGGCACAATCTGTCTCAATTGAGAACCGGAGTTAGCCACGTCTTATTAGACTTTAGTAAGAGTGATTTATAATAGGCCTACAACCTTTAGAGAACCAAGGAGTTCACTACTTCCTTCCGAACCCTGCTTGATATAAGAAGCCTCATTAAAAAGCAGTTTTCTAAGCTATACTTTTTTATTACAAGTATCAGCTTACAGACCTCATTATGTTTACTAATTATGGACAAGCTCTCAATCTCTCTTTCCTTTCTCCCTCATCCAAAACTGCATCTTCACACATCTACAAGCTGGTATTTTAAAGGCTCTCCCGATAGTACAATTTAAGACAACATTGATAACCAAAAGGAAAATAAATATACTGCTGCTTGAAAGTCACGGTGGGATTGTGGGTGTTGCATATGATTGAATCCATTCCTGCGTATATAAAGTGGGAAATTCTAACTCACAGTTGCAAAGATATAATAATGTTCAGCCCAAAGCAGAAAAAGCAATGAACGCCTGGCCATAAAAGCGAGCTAAGTAAAAAAAAACTACCAGAGCGGCCATGGAAGCAAGAGAAAGGAAAGCCATAAAACACACGGACAGAAAGAATGATTAACGGCAATGATCTAGTCTGGGAAGAACGGCAACACAGACTGAGGTAAGAACAAGACAATGTAGTATTCTGTCCCCAAATTGTATAAATTTCCCCGGTGGGAAGCAATTAAAGGAGGTATTCTCCCAGTTTTTTTAAATTCATATTTCAAGCCCTGTACTGTACGGTACCCTTAGTCTGCAACAAAAACTGCACGTGTGACCTAAAACGCACTAAAGTTTGGGTCAAAAATGAATCTGAATAAACACAAACAACCAGTTCATCTGCGACTCTTCTGCTTATTTGCTGAGAGTATATTTCAGATTATTAAAAATTACTTTTCCGTGTTTTAGCCTTTGTATTATTTTAAAAGTGGAATAGTAGCGTTCCTAAGAAAATACCAGTCGTCTGAGAAGCCCAAAGCAGTGGAAAAATTCTTATAAACTTTCTGAAAACACAGAAACAAAGAGAAAAAACCAAACAAACAAAAAGCCATCTGAAAGCAAGCGAACAATAGTAAAGTGTACGTGAGTCATAGCCAAAGCACTGATGACACAGCTGTAACCCTAGAGAGATACCGAAAGTGAGAGGTACTGGGCTAGAGTGTATAAGATACAAGCTGCACATCTCTTCACACTTTAGGCTGTGCGGCTCAGCTGACTCTGAACTGACAGAACAGAGGTTCAGACCACAAAGAAACTATCTCCCATTACCCCTCCCCCTCGTTTCTTACCGGTCCCTGGGCGTCCCATGATGATTTGCTTGCGCGGAGCAGGGTGAGGTGACTCTGCTGGCAGTATGAGGGGCAGCAGAGCTGTTGGTGTGGGATGGCAGGCTACCGGCTGTGGCAGCGCCCCTACACTGGCGTCCTGGTGCCCTTCGGGTTTCCTCTCCCTCTCTCTGCCTCCGGAACCAGACGAGGAGAACACAGAACTGGATGAAGAAGACATGGACCCAGGAGTGGAGGGGCTGGAGAGGGAAGCGTGGCCCCCTGTGGCTGGAGTCAAGGACTGGGAAAGACACATAAAAAAATATATATATATATATATTTATAGTATTTTAAGAAAACTCAGCTTATTCCAAACATCCTGCAGCTGGTAACACCATTTCCAGGTGTGAAATGCTTTCAAACCTGTTTAATCTCATTTTAATGGATTTCTTACCTCAACTCTGGGTCTCACAGCCCAAAATACAAACTGTACAAGGTTTAGGTGATAATGATGTACAGTCCCATGCACAATTGTAGGCTATTTTAGAGGGTGAGATTCTTATTCATCACAAATATCACCAGAGAGGCACCTGATCTGTCCCAAATCTATTCTTTGGCTAGAACAACCTTTAGATTAAGGAGGCCCCAACAGAGACGTCAACTTTATGAAGTCAGTCTGGGAATGCGCGCAAACTGGTCTACCTGTCACAGCTTTAAAAAAAAATCTACCTGGAAGAATTGTTGCTGTTTTAAAGAGGCAGTTGACCTTGAAAATACATATTTTGTCTTTGGCCTATAGTTTCACTTGTCCATCTAGATCGGACAACTCGTACCAAAGCGATCTAGATGGACAAGTGAAACTATAGGTCAAACACAAAATACGTATTTATAGACCAAAAATGTAATTTCAAGATGAACTGAAATGACATATTTTGTCATTCAATTTGAAATTACATATTTTGTCTTTGGCCAACAGTTTTACTTGTCCATCTAGATCGCTTTGGTACGAGTTGTCCGATTTTCAATAAGTCACAGGCCTTTTATGGAATAAAATGAAATTAAACGTTTGCTGTAACAAAGTGGCAAAAATACATCGGAAAATCGCAGCAGCAGTGTCTCTTTCCAGAAATCATAAGCCATTAGGGATGCTCGCTTACACCAAAAGCACTTTGGTAAATATTTTGGGTTTAATAAACAAATGAATTAGTGAATTTAACTTCAGATTAAAACACTAAATAAATAAAGACATGTGAACTAAACCTGCTGCAGTCTAATGGAGAGTACTGGACTGTCATGGAGAGGAAAAAGTAAAGGAAAACAATATGCTGAAAGGCTGGAGAGCATTGCAGTGAAATAAAATGTGGGAAAATTACTGTTTTGCCTTGTTTTTATCACTGCTAGAAGCCAAAATTGTACTCTAAATTAAAATTCTATTAAGTCTACAGCCCTGTGACGCAGTTACTCAAAAATAATCACAAATATTATTGAGATTTTCTTTCAACTGAAGCACACCGGCCAGAGCCAGAAGAAGTGTTTAGATGGCAAACATGGCAGCTTAGCAGAGTGGTCACCATTAATGCCTTGGGTTGGATGTTTGCTTCCTTCTACACAGAGATGTGGTTCAAAATTTGGTAGAAAGTAAATGGAAAGTTACTACATTAAAGCGTTCAATGTTTCAGGACTTTCTTGAGTAACTGCGTCATTGTTTTTGGAAAGAGGTATTGTTGCTCAATTTAAATGTGTTTTGTTTGATTTTTTTTTTTTTCAGTGATTTGAAAACTACAAGGCAAGCAATATTTTAATAATTCAAGAGAAGGCAAGACTACACAGAATACCACTGGGGCCAAACTGGTGTAAGAAATATGGAGTGAAAACAGGCTGAATGAATCATTACATATAAAATAATCCAAAAAGGTTTGCTCATATTTATTTTACCAAAATACAGTTTGGATACTTTTAACTGTAAACTAACAAAAACTGTGGGGTTTGGAGATGGGAGCTCTTTATAGCTTTGGTCAAACCAATTGTATATTATTAAAAAAAGCATTCCTCACTTTATTTCTATTGCCCTAATACCTATAAATGCTCTATGTCTTTATTAGCTCATATTATAATGTAAAATTACAGATGTAAAATACAAACCTATGGACCTGTCCAGTACACAGTCATATATCACAAAAACAAGAATGAATTCCTTACCGAGCTGGATGTGACCAGGACGAGCGTGGATGTGGGGTTGCGGAGGAGAACTGCCCCGTTGGTGGCTGCCCCGTTGATGGGTACGGGGGCCTGCAGGCCTGGGGGAGCTGTGTGCTGCAGCTGGCTGTGCTCCCTTGACTTGCTTCTCTCCCTCTTTCCTGACGGACCATCGGAGAATTTGGCCAAGGGGACATCTGGGTTGCGTACAATGACTGGGGAGTCCCGGAGGGGCACGATGCGGCGTGGGGACGGCTCCTGAGGAAGAGGTGAAGGTGGAGTTGGGGAGACCAACATGGGTGGAGGCGTGGAGGCGGCAGAGGATGGTGGCCTGCTGGTGGCGCTACGAGGACGAGAGAAGGAAAGTGAGGAAGGTGTTGTGGGCTGACTCTGGGGAGAGAGTACTCTGAAGGCAGCAGGGCTGTGGCCCATGGGTGGGTCTCCCACCACCCCACCCCCAACACCAACCAGCTGCTGTTGTTCAGGTTTGGTTTGGTAGTCCTGGACAGCAGGTAGCGGCGGGGGCGGGTGGGAGTCAAACTTCCTCTTGCTAGGGCTCATCGGGACTGTAAAAGTCAGGTTGGTCTGAAAAGTGGGCACAATCCCTGACAGATGCCGCTCTCTCTCTGCACCTGGCGTACCTATCTTAGTGCCGCTTAGCTGTCTGGGGCGGCGTGGGGTAAGTGAGGCAGTAGGATTGATGGGGCTGAAATTGGCAGGGCGGAAACCGAAGAGTGGAGAGGGTGACGGGGATGGCGTGGGGGAGAAGGGTGACTGGTTGGAGATGGGGGAGAATGAAGGCGTGCCAGAACGAGAGCCCCCGAGAGAGACGAGCATGGTCGCCGCCTCACATTCATCGAAGTCGAAGCGAGAAAGGTCCTGGGGGAGCAGCGAGGGAAGGACAAGGCGGGGGCGAGAGTCTCCTCCACGGCTGCTGGCCTCACTGCTTTCCCGTGATGTCTCATCCCAGTCAAACTCTGAACTGGCTCTCCCACCGCCGAGTCGGAGGTCAGATGGTGTAAGGGTCCCTGTGCTGCTGGCGCCGCCCCGATCCCGGCCCCCTCCACTGGCTTCCATCTCCTTGGTCCTCATAGAGAGGTGTCTGGAGCAATACCCTCGCCGCTGGGATTCTTTGGAGCAGCCCTCCCGAGAACACAGTCTCCTCCACTGCTTCCCGTTGAACTTCTTTCGGATGCCTGTCGGCGTGCACACCACATCTCCCTTCTTGTATTTTTGCTGGGCAGCTGTCAGTGGAGTCCGGGAACGTGACGAGGAGGAGGAAGTTGAACCTGATCCAGATCCACCACCTGCTCCACTGCTGGCAGAGCCTCCCCCTGATGTCTTATCCACTCTGGAGGAGGATGTAGTGGAAGAGGAGATGGGAGGGAGAGGATGGAGTTGAGGGGCAGTAATGACAGCTCCAGCTGCTGCGGCTGCTGCAGCTGCTGGGTCAAGGCCTAACAGGACAGGTGAAGGAGAAGGGTGGGGATTCAATGTGTGCATGTGAGCAGGGGGAATCCCGATGCCCCGCACCACAGACAAGTGGGGATGGGGGTTGAGGTAGCCAGACGGGGTCTTAGAAACAATGTGACGATGTTGGGAAACTGCCATAGGCTTGCCCCCAGGTATAATCTGCCCCACTTGGACCATGTTGTAGCCGGACACTTCCATGTCTTCTTCAGGGGTGAGGGGCATATATGGGTGATGCTGCTGCTGTTGCTGCTGCTTTACACTGTTTTCCCTTTCTCGCTCTCTTTCCCTCTCTCTTCCATGGTTTCTCTGTGACTCCCACTCCAAGTCCTTCTCGATTTCCCTCTCTCGCCCAGGAGCCAGGCTGAGGACTGAAGCCGGAGTAACGGGGGAGGTGATGCTGTGGCCTGATGTGGAGGAAACAGGAACCATTCCTGGGTAGGGCATTCCTCTCCCTAACATTGATCCCATGCTCAGGCTCACCTCCACGTCCATCTCTTCCCTTTCTTCCCGCTCTCTCTCCTTTTCTCTTACCCCCTCTTCTACTTCATGTCCCCCAGCAGATGGCAAATCCAAGTCCCAGGGTGGTACCAGAAGCCGGAGTGTTTGTCTGGAGACCCATACTGCCTGGGTAGCACCCCTGCCGTCTTCTTCATCATCTAGAGAGTGATGCCTTTCTTCAGACAGCAGGACACGGTAGCGATTAGCCACTGCAGGGTGTGGGTCTACCTGTGTCACCACACCTTCTCGGTACCATTGCCATTGGCCCTCGCTGCCCTCCTCGTTGCCAAATGGTACACAGACACGGGTGCCTATAGGTACTGGATGCACACCAGGAGGTGGGGCATCTAGGATAATGTCCACCACCCCTGGGGGGCTATCATGTCGGTATGGATAGCGGCATAATGTCTTCTCCCCGTTCAGCTGCACCTCCAGGCTTCCATATTCACCACTGACCTTACGGACCACGCCAGCCCGGAATACCAAGTCATGCCTCCTGTCACTTCCTCCCTCCTCATCACTTCTTCTTCTGAGCTGGCGGGCAAGGATCCGCTGATTCTTCAGCCCTTTGGCCAGAGCATCGGACAGTGCATCAGGGAGACTGGACGTTCTGTGTGTCGACATCTGAGGGGGTGTGTCACCAACTACCTCCAGGTCAGCCGAGTGCTCACTGGCTGTGTCTGTTGAGGAACAGCGGGGCAGCGGGCTTGGGGACACCTGCTCTGTATCTGTCCCTCCTTCACCTCCTCCGGGTTTTTCCCCTCCAAGCGACAGGGTTGGCGGTCCCGGGGAGTCCTGAGAACCCTCCCTGCTGGTGGTCCGACTGTGAAAGTCATCCATCAGGCTCCTACTCTGACCGTTTCCGTCAGAATGCGAGACGCTGATGTCGATTCCTGGCCCCGCTGACTCCTGACTCAAAGAGAAAGGAGGGGGCGTGCTGGATGCAGGGTTGCTATGGTTACCAGCAGTATTAGATGAGCAGTGTTCGGAGGTGTACTTCTTCTTGGGGACGCGTGCCTTGAAGGTGGCTGTTTTCCGGCTGGAGGCGGGATTTGGACTGTTGTTGGCGCTTGGTGTACTACTGTTACTACAACTGCTACCGCTGCTGTCACAGTGGCTGCTGCCACCACCGCTGCTTGCAACAGACCTCCCTGATCTGTCATCGGAGGAGGATGACAGTTTCCCCATCACTGTCGCTTCTAACAGCCCCTCCCCATCTGAAGAGTCCCGTGCTCTGGATGCGTCCACCTGAAAAGACTCTGAATGTAAGTTAGAAGGAAACGAGGAGGAGGGAGTTCGGTTTTGCGGGGATCTGCTTCTTTCTCTGTTCTCATCTGAGTCTCTCTTCTCTCCTCCTTCCGGGGTATCCCCTGCTCCTCGCCGCTTTCCTCCTTTAGCCCGGGTGGACGGAGGGGAGCGCCGGGTCTGCTTTTTTATTGGCTTCATCTTTTCATCTAGTTGCTTTTTCTCCAAACAACTCTTTTATTTATTTATCCCGGAGATTCTCCTTGACGTTCCTCTCTTGCACTGCCGTGTTATTTCCTCCTTCTTTCCTTTCTCTCTATTTTCTTTCTCTGCCAGGCCCTCTCACTCTCATCCTGTCTTGTGTTTGTTGTGCGACTTCGGCACTTGCCCACCTTATTCCAGAGACTCTGAAAAGAGGAAAAGAACAGGTGAGTTTTGGTTTTGCGTGCAGCAAAGACACTCAGACAGAAACGCAACTCAAAGTCATTTCTGAAAACATTCTAATAATGGCAAGTAGTCAAAAACAAAAACACAGCAATGATATTAAAAAAATAAGAGTAACAAACAGTTAAATTATAATTCAAAGAAATGTATTCCCCGCTAAATGATGCACCATCGTATTACAGTAGTAATGAACGTGACTCATCTACAAATTCATTACACATTAATTCATTACATAACAGTTTCTACTCACATTGCACAAGACCTACATCCATACCAGGTACATATTGAAAACAGGAGGCCATATTGTAGGATAAACACAATGTAGGCTTACAGCGCGGCATGGAAATAGTGAGGAGCACTCTGCAATTTGCCCAGACAAGCCTTTCTGCATGCAATCCTCTCTCACACACTCTCACACACTCACGCACACACTACTTCTTGGCCCGGGCAGTAGAGGCGGGGGAATTCCTTCTTTGCTCACATACTGAAACCCTCCCTTTCTCTCTCTCTCTCTCTCTCTCTCTCTTTCTCAGTGGCGACCTTTATCTATGTATTTCAAAGCAGAGTCAATCCGCCCCTACAACTAACTCCATTTCCTGTGGAAGACCATTACCTAACTTCCCGTTACTTTATTCCTCCCTCTCTCTTTGCTATGCTTTCTTTCTTATCCCCTGTCTTTCCACAATATCGATTTAGTTTTTTTGTTGTTGTTGTTTTGTTTTTTTACCTCTCATCTCTCTCCTTTTCCTTCCTCTCCTTCCACTTAGTCTCTATGCTTGTTTTTGTGCCGAAGCCATCCAGAAACACAGAGTTGTTCACGATAATTGCTATTCCACACCAGAGTCATTCAGTAGCGCTCTTAGCCATGCCAGAGTCATTCAGATTATCTCTTATTCTGCACCGGCCTCATTCACAGCTCAGACTCACATTTAGAAAGTAAAACAGATTGATTTAGCTGTGATCACTTAGCTGGTTTGTTTGCCGTGTGGCTGGTGTGCGCCGGACTAGCCTCAGGCTGTGGCTGCTGTGATCTCTAGCTTATTTCTTTGAAAACTGAAATCTCCATAGATACAGAAACATGTATATAAGAGGGAGTGTCAAAACAGCCCTTATATACTCTGTCATCCTCGTGTAATTCCTCACTCCAGCTGTGATGTTCACTGTCAAAATGTTCTGTTATGATGTCTATCAACCAACCACTAGGCATGTCTACTTGTCAGTGACAGTTTGGCTGTCTGTTAACTTACATGTCTGCCTGTCTGTCCCTGTTTCTACATTCGTCCTCCCACTAGTCTCGGTCTCTCTGTCTGCTCGTCTCTGTTCCCTTTTGCTGCCTTCCTGTTTGTCTGTGAAGGCTTGCATTCATTCAGGTCCTTTTAATATCTGCCACATCATATCGGCTGGAGAGAAATCCATTTTCAGAGATGAGTGCCGCCTGTCTCAAGGCCACACACACATACACACACCACACAAAGCAAACATCTATGTGCTGATAGCTGATAGTGCACATGGAGAGGTTGAGAGCTCATAGCCGTCACTGGCCTCTATGTAAATCCCTATTTAGGACAGACAACTGTAGAGCAGACACCATAAAATAATTTGGCAGCTGGCCTTACTTGGTCACGATAGAGGTATGCTACATGTGTTTACTCAGTAGTGCACTGTGTACAACAGCTGGTGTCAGAGTCATGGGCCGTATGATAAGAGCTTAAAGGCAAACTGACACAACACACAGTAACCTCAGTGAAATATGGTGAAAGGGAGTCCATATGGGAGGTAAAGTAGGTCTGTGGCTCTAATGTTTCACACTCATGTAATCATCAGGAGCACATAAAAAGCAGGGTAACAAGTTCAGTCGTAATTTATTTGCAGAATAGCATTTGAGCTGTTGTGAATACTGACTGTAGGCCCCATGGAGCTGATATAAGTCATATGAGAGAAAGAGAAAAACATGACTGACGGACCTTTTAGTTTGAATAGGTGTCTGTTCAAGCGTAGACCACCTTTTCTACCATAAGTGTGCCAAAATCATTATGAAATCATGTATAAACCGAATCATAAGGTGATTATCACTTTATATTTATCAATATAAAACATTTACCAGAATCTCTATCTAACTCTATGTTTTTTAGCTTGGTAAGAGTCTTGAAGGGGGGTGTATGCATACCAGTGTATGTAAAAGTACCATGGGTCCAAGTGTAGTAAAGGAAATTAGTCTGTGTTACTTTATTTGACACACATTGAACCATTTTTCATTCTTTCTGGGCATTTTTTTACACTGAAATGCGTGTCCTGCAAGTAGTAAACAACACGGGCTCACTACAATATGTGAAAAGGATCTCTAATGTCATGCTGTGACCTTTTACAGACACCGGTCCCTCATGATGTCTTAAATGTGTGATATCCTTTAGCTTTCTTATATGCAGAGCCTATGATTAAAGTTCATACAGCATCACTACAAAACTGTAATAACAACAGGATAGGTCAATATATGTATAAGGAAAATATGACAGAAGACACTCGCAGCACTGGATTACACAGGTAAAAAAAAAGTTACACATTATTGATATTTCATTTTTAAAATCGTGTTTTTTGTGACCCTTCTAGAACACATATTCCCCATTACATACAAAACTGTGTGCCCTACAGGATGTTTATTGTTTACTATTAGAATCTACCAGGAATTTTAGTGTCAAGGTGATCTTAGTTAGTTAGTTCATTTTTATTTCAAACATGTGCATTCGCAATCATTACAAAATATCAGTGCATTCTTTGGTTTGAAAAGGAGTAGGCAGAAGTGTACACTTATTAGTCCCTACCCCCTCAAGTTTGAACTCTAATTACTTTCATTTTCTTTTAACTTAAACAAACAGTATCTAAAGCAACTTACAGGTATTGTGGTTCTCGTAACCCAGTTTAAATAAACCGCATTGTAATAAATGATATCCAAAAGTGTTCTTACATTGCACAGCATGTCTTTGAAGTTTATATGGGCAGGGTAGGCTAATGCTAAAATAAGAGGCAGTGCTAGCAGACAAATCCATCTGTAATTTTGTTTACTATACATTGACTTTTCTGGCAAAGTAAGGAAACCCAAAACCCCTGGGTGGGCATGAGAGTCTGTAATCCTAAAAAGCATACAAAAAAGGATAAATAAACTATTATTTACCATATTACCATGCATTCATTACTGAAATATTCATTTTCTTGAATACTGAGGTTATTGTGACACCTCAAGTACACCCCTAGTAAGTGTGCATAAAAAAAACCTGTAATATCTGTGACAATATAGACAGAGTAAACTTTCAGCCCCTTCTAAGTGCGTTTCTAATCCACATTTAGCTGACAGATAGCTAAAAGTTTTCTTCAAGTTTATAACAGGCTTACTACAGAGCTGTAATGACGATAGGGCAGGTCAATATATGCAGAATCATAAACCCGAGCAGATAACAGCTGTTAACTTTACCAAGACAAGGCCCCAGAGCACAAAATGCAAACAACAAGCGGTGATGTCACCTCTGCTTTAGCCGGATAGTGCCGTGTCAAGCCCTCGTAGTACCGCGATTACTACCAGTTTTACTCCAAACACTGCAGGCCGTGGCGTGCACCGACCAGGCCTCAACTAAACACACAAGGCCTCTTGGAAATCCTCTACTCACTGTAACCGGGAAATAACCGGTTTAACGGGCATACTGACCCTTAATGCCACCATATATGGCCCATATCTGCCAGCTTACACGACCTTAGAACGACAAACAGCTACACAAAGTCGCTCGTTTGGCCCATCCGAAAGTGACAACCGTGTGAAAATATAGCTAAAGCTGGCAGGATAATTTAGTATTGACCCCCGTCGTTATTAGCATAATTGCAGCCGTGTTACATGGGGTGGTTTGAGGGGGGAAGAAGTGTCAGTGTGTTGCCACAAACTAGTCCAAGGGGAGGGGGAAAAGGGCCTCTACAAGCGCTTTAAAACCATATATCAATCCCAACGGCCACGCTGATTTAATAATTTAAAAAAAAACAGGAAGAAAGGATGACAAGCGAGGAGTTTTCGAGGTTTTTCGTAAATAAACGCTGTTTCTGGAAAGTCCAAAGGCTGTTATGGCGTTCTATTTTCTCGTGGAAAAGTTTCAGGCTGACTATGCCTAAGCCGCACCGCTCCCTGTTTTTTTCTCGCAGAAGACACCCATTCCGGTCTCTTCGCAGGCCACCCAGATATCGGAAACTGTGCCGATCACCTCCTCTGCTAATACTGTTTGTGGTAAACATGAACAACGTTAGCAAACGCACAACAAGCCCCACTGCAGTGCTGCAGGAGAAGATTTGTAGGCAGCCTGTACTCACCAGAGCTCATGTATAGTACCCCGGTGTGTTTCTCTGATGAGTCCGCTGGGTAAAATAGGGCAGGGTGTCCAGTCGTCCGCAGCTGTCAGTTAGCGGCCGTTCATGTTTCTCCGGCAAAGCAACTTAAAAGGAGGAAAAACTACTGCCCTGTACATTCTACACTACAGTCGCAAAATGGTGAATGAAGCCCCAAAGCCTTGACAACCAGCCCGTCTGGCCAATCGCGGAACACGAACGCGTACAGTAGCCAATAGGATGCCGCGTGAGGTGAGTAGGGGCGAGGCCGCACGTCAAAGTAAATTTGATTGACGGCGCATCGTGGCCAATCACAGTGTGGGAAAACACAGAACAGCTGTTCGGAGAGCGAGGCTGCTGCGTCCAATAGAGCTGCTATGTGGGTATGTCTGCGACTTTTATACAGGCACGCAGGACAGGACTGAAACCTTTCTCTCCTCCTGGCTTTATTTATTTATTTGTTTATTTTATTCTCTTTTACATTTGGCTATAAACATTAATGCAGAAAAGGGGGCCGTGGCTTGTCAAACTAAAGGTTAGACTTCCTTTTAGTGGGCAGAGAAAAAAATCAGTGCCATGACATTATCAGATTTAATAAAGATCAAAATGTCAGGTCACCAGCTTTAGCTCACAGTTTATAAAGCCAATTTAGCACGTTTTGTTAGCTGCATGTGTGCTATTTATGTATCTGCATGTGTTCCCATGTGCTGCACAGCTGCACTGTGATCCATGTAAGCCACAGGTTGAGTGTAGTTTCAACAGGAGCCACACAAAAAAAAAACACCAACTCCCAAATTCTCAAGCTTTCTCTCTCATCATCTCCATCCTTCTTTCACCCTCCAAGCAAATCAGAGGCGCTCTAAAAAGCACAGTCCCACTTTGTCCCGCCTCCTCAGCCAATCAGGACAGCTATACGTCACCAGAGCCATCTGTTATTGGTTGAGAGGCTCGAGGTCTGCAGGCCAATGACCGAGTGGTGCGGTGAGGTCATTATGCTTGTTGCCATCAGCTTGGCCAAACAGAAGGAGTGAAACCCCAGTGAGTAAGTTGGTCCAAACATGGGATTATGGCTCCTGAGAGAGTGACCCATATACACTGTGGGCCTCCCTGCACAAACACACACACAGACATACACTGTGGGAGATGTTTGCAGGAGCAGATACCCTGAGGAATACAACACAACACAGAATGTGCAGGAAGCACAGAGGCATAGTTCCCTAAGACACTAATGGCGTTGCTGTGTAGCAGTGCGGCATGCCGTTTCTATAGCTTACAGGCACAGATGGCGAGCATGGTCAGTGATGATACAGAGCTGGCTGGCTGGCTGGTTGCGGCATTGCAGTCTGTCTGGCGCACTCACACGCACATGTACACACAGGCGAGCAGGCACGCTTCCATAGCTACACACAACTGGGCGCACACATAAACACTGGCACCTACACGCACACAGCAGGCGCAGTGAAGTTATAACATGCCTGGGCGTTACATAAGCTGTACGTGCATTGGAGCATACACACACACACGCACACGTACACTTTTATGTGTATTGTACAGCCTCTTCGAGCATACAAACAGGCACTGTTGCACATACAACATAACAGCACAGGTTTATTATAAGTGTTAGGTTGCACACTCATGTCCGGGCTCAGCTTTCATGTATTAACTGTACACATATGAACAACTTGTGATTTGCAAATCAGATACACAGACACACACACACACACACAGACACACACACACACTTAAGAGTGAGTGGGATCTCCAGACATCCACACCCCGTATAGTGAAGCACTGCAGTCTCTTCCTCTGCTCATTCACTGTAGACAAGTGTGTATTCAAGAAATGTAGGGCGAGTAGCAACTTTGAGGGGCGGCTGGTTTCGTAAGGCGCCGTCGAGAGACATTAGAGTGAGACGGAAACCCGAGATTTAAGTCTCTGCAATGCTTAGAGTGAGGCTGGAAATCAAAATGTGAAGGAAAGGTAGAAGTGAGAGAGATGGAGAGAATAAAGAAGGACATGAGACTGCAAAGAGCCGGGGGAAAGGGAGACAAAGAGACAGGTATGAATCATGTAAGACGAAGAAAATGGTTGGACAGCTTCTCAGACTGAGAATGGCTGTTTGTTGCAGAAGTCGAGCTGCTTGTGAATGAGCGGCATAAATCCGGCTGGTATTAGCACCTCTGAGCACTTTCTAAGAATGAGACGGAGAGCTGTGGCTAAGCCCCCCCAATCCCAGTCACTTTACACTAAATGCATTATGGCCACTTAGCTGCTGAACAGCTCCCGGGACCCTGCACTGTGCCTGACCCAACACTCTAATTCAAGTGTGTGTGTTTTTAAAAAAGAAACAATTCGCGAGTGAGATGAGTCCAGCACTTCTCTCTTCTCCAACACTGCCCAGGATTTTGAAGTTGAATAGGTGTACAGTAGATTTAACAGCCTGCACTTGGGGTGTGAGTAATACAATCTGACACGAGTGTGGAGTCACTCATGGATAATGCATGTATAATTATATACAAAAGCCTGCAAAACTTGAAATAACTCTCCAGTGTAAGCTGAATAAGGTTGTCCCGAAATATGTGGAAATGCTCTAAATCACACAGTGCAATAACCTTCAAAATAAACAAAAAGACATTTCAGCTATGCACCGAGTGATATTACCGCAGCCTGCAGCTTATCAACTACCATTTCATTTGAATTTCATGACTTCATGCATGGAGCCAACCCGCTTTCTTGTAAACTGCCTAACCTGGATAACCCTAAACCTGACTTTAAGCCATGGTTGAAAGTAAGAAGAAAATATGATGGTAGCTAATGATGTATTACTTCTGTATACCGAGTATTGCAATACTCAGTACACTGTAGTATTATCATCTCAGGCAAACTTAAAAGGAGATTAATGTTTTTGAGCAGAAAAGTTATCATTGAACTAAAAGCAGCGTTGGGGCTTTTATTAAAAAAAAAAAAAAAAGCAATGTATCACACATTACTTAATTACTCCCTCTAGAAAGTAATTTGTTACACAGCTCACTGCATTAATTTTGGTACACTGTGACATGACCTAAAATTTGTCACATATTTAACAGTTACCAGTATAAACCTCCGACTAGCATCCCACACACTGACGCAAATGAATATGCTGATGACACACTTCTGACCTTATTCTTTAGCGTTTGAACTTAGAGCTAACAACACAAAGCAATGTTGCAAACCAGCCCAAAGAGACTTCAAAGCAATATTCAATGTGTGTTTTGAGTAGAAACATGCACAGGTAGAAATGGAGGTTACGGTGCTGTAAACCTGACTGCTCAATCGCTGTCTTTGTTATCTGGTGAAGATCAGGATCTGGCTGCAGGCCTAGGGTCAGCATACACTCATTCCCGGTTCCCTGCTAGCTTTGCATTATGTGCAGATGTTTGCAAACAGCTGATGTTGCATTAGCAGTATCAAGATAGTATCAAGATATTTCTGTCCTCAGTGCAGCCTGGACTTTAGCGAGGGTTCTTGTGCTTCTTGTAATAAAAATAAATGTAATGACCACATTTTTACTCCTCAGTAGGTATAGACTACAACACCATTTTCTTCTTCCCTGCACACAAGCTAAAATCAGCAGACTGCACCTTTGTTTTCCATCCATCCATTCGCTTCCGCTTATCCTTTTCAGGGTCGCAGGAGCCTATCCCAGTTATCATAGGGCGAGCGGCGGGGTACACCCTGGACAGGTCACCAGTCTGTCGCAGGGCTAACACATAGAGACACAGACAACCATTTGCTCTCACATTCACTCCTATGGGCAATTTGGATTGATCAATTAACCTATCCCCACGAAGTGCATGTCTTTGGACTGTGGGAGGAAGCCAGAGTACCCGGAGAGAACCCACGCAAACACGGGGAGAACATGCAAACTCCACACAGAAAGACCCCGGCCTGATGGTGGAATTGAACTCAGGACCTTCCTGCTGTGCGGCAGCGCCACTGTGCTGCCCTTTGATGT
>VUQR01014632.1:0-14985 GCA_015108515.1 Hemichromis elongatus | reverse complement strand
TCCCTTAAAAAAAAAAAACCCCCCCCCCCCCCCCCTGCTGGCCATCAGAAAGAATGCAGGTTTAAAGGTTTGAATCTGGCTTGCTTTCACTTTTATATGATGTTTGATTAGCACCAAGGAGTTTTGCAGTTTCAGTAAGACTTTCTGTTTTTTCCTAGATGTTTTCATTTATTGCATATGTCGAAGTGCAGAAATTTGTGCCTCCCTGGATTAATAGCATTAGATTCTACATGCACCATCCACTTCATTAGGTACACCTGCTCAGCCGCTTCAGACTATCAGAATGGAGAACACAGGGGATTTAAGTGACTTTGAACGTGCCGTGGTTGTTGATATCAGATGGCCTAATGTGAGGGTTTACAGAGAAAAATAGAAAATATCCAGCGGGCTACAGAAGCAGAAGATTTGGTGTAAACAACATGTAATCCATCCTGCCTTATGACAGCGGTTCAAGCTGCTGGTGGTGTAATGCTCTGTGTACCAACTGAGCATCATTTAAACACATCAGCCTAACTGACCATGTCCATCCCTTGTACCATCCGACAAATCTTCAACAACTGTGTGATGCTATCATGTTGCTATGGACCAAAATATCTCTTTGAATCAGTTTGATAAGTTTGATCAAAATTCCTTTTTACCATATCATAGACATATAGACATAACATGGAGACGTATAACTTAGTTTTCTCTGTGAGAATAAAAAGGGTTTAGATGTGGAGAGAAACAGTAGCATTGCACTTCTGGGAAACCCTGGAAAGACTCCTGCTTGTTACGTGTTCATTTAGTTGTTTTGTAATCTCAGTCCAAAGGTCCTAAAATAATCAGGCCTCAGCCAAATGAAGATTTATCTGATTCCTGTTGTCTGTTTTGCTCAGAGAGAAGAAAACAAGCCAAACCAGGCAGCACTAATCTAATGGTTTATCTTTTTGGCGATTCTCTCTGCAGGGAGGAAACGACTATGAAATTTTCAACGACCCACGGACCATCGGTTTCACAGTCTACTCTCCAGAGGACACAGCTCGGCTCTGTCGGGAGCTTTTCTTTGACACTTTACCACATGAGTCCTGATATCCTGAACTGCCCCATCTCTCCTCATGCACGTCCCCGTCTGAACACTAGTCTGTGGCCACCTGCTGGCGAGCCCCGGCATTTTTAAACTGATGAAAGGTACCAATACTGATCTCTCCATGTTTTTAAATATTTATATTAAATTCAAATGGACTGAAGCAGGGTGAATGGGCTACACCTGTTCGGAAGGTCGAAGTTCAAAACAAAAAAAGGGACGTTGACGAGGGAAGGGTTACGTGTGCGGAGGACTGTGCCAGGAGATGTGCTCTGACCAGCGAGTCACGTTACTGTGACGTGCAGCACGTTCACTTTGAGAGATTGTAACACTTGATGCAGTTTTTAAAAAATTTAATACTCCAGATTGATGATTTGCACTAATGCTTACATAATTTTATGCCAATAATTGGTATAGTCTTTTTAACTCGCTGATGGAGACGAGCAGTGTGAGAGACTGACATTAAACAGGCGATTCTATGAGCATTTCTATGAAAATGAGATAGGAATTAAGGGACTTTTTTAATCTCAAGTTGAGGATACAGAGAAATCATTCCAGATGTTTTTAAGTCTGAACTGCACGTGTTTGAATGTTTTACCATGTGATCACAGGAACGTTGGATTTATGTTTTAATTTCTTTAACAGAAAAAAGCTTGCTGCCATTTCTCTTCTCAAAGCTTTTTCAATCACATCCAAGGGAAGGTTCTAAGGATTCTGACTCTGTATTCAGTGAATTAAGCTACTGTCATTGTATACTTATGTGACTCAATATGGAAACTTTTTCTTACAAGCTGTGTCATTGCCTTCATGTGATACATGTGACTGCATCTGCTGATGGTTTTCCAGTTGTATGAAATTCTTAAAATGAACCCACCAGGCTCATTTCCAGCTGCTTATATTTATTCTTTGACTCATGCAGTCTTCATTTAGCCTACATTGCCTACATTGAGCCATGCTGCAGATCATCCTCTGTCTGAAACAAGCCACTTTAGCTCCTCTCCTATTATGCAGGCTTTCTTCTGATTTGCTGCTTGTCCTAAACCAAAGGTTTGAGAATAACAGGAGAGAATTGGGTACTGAGGATATCTATAGATGGAGCCAATGTTGGAAAAAACTCTGTGAAACGGAGGTTTTAGAGCAGTCTGAAGCCTGAGGTATTCATTTATGTACGAGCATAATAGGTCATCTTTAAAGTGTTCAAAGATGCATTTTAATCATGTTTAAAATGTGTTGGCATCCTTTTTCAATCATATCTGTTATTTGTCTAAAAAAATCTGTCGTATTTCATGGATCATTGATGTGAATAGGTGGATAGTAAGTCTATATATATATATGTTTCTGACTGCAAGCACTCCTTCAGCCTGAAAGGCTACAGGGGTTGTGTCGACTGTGCTTTTGAATGAGTCTGTAACACTGACTATACTGTAAGTTTGGCAACATATGGATAAAAATGAAGTGTATTAAATGTTCATTCGTTTTCTGTTCAGTGTGATATGTTGTCCAACGACTAAAATGTTTTTTCCAGTAAATTTTTATTGAAAGAAATGTGCCGGAATCACTTAACTACTCATTTCTCCATCCAGAGTTCTCTGTTGGTGTTGTTTTTCTCAGCTATTTTACATGTGAAGCACTTCGGGCTGACAAAAACTTTCTCTGTAATCTTGTCACGATTCCTTTATTGGTCGTTCTCACACTGCAGAGACAAAAACGTCCAGCTCCACCTCTCTGTGGCTGGATTTGAGACTGAAGCCAGAAACAAAGCCAGATTTGGACTGTGGCTTTTTAGTAAACAGCCTTTTACCTGTCTTTCTCCACCCAGCCACTAGATGCCCTCTGACTCATTTAAAGCTGCCAATCGTAATTTTATTCCTGCTTTGTGCTACAGATCTTGTTCTTGCTTCCTCCGTCTTTTTTAACTCCTTTGAGTGTTTTCAGCTGATTAGTTTGTTAAGCCCCCGTTCCTGCAAACGATCCACATCCTATTTTCCACCCTAACACCATGCTTTCCTCCCACTGACTGGATATGTTCAAGTTGTCTTTTCCACCAATCAAGCTGCAGACACTGCACTAGCTGACCCTGAATTGAATGATGGATGGATGGATTATAATATCAGGCTCTACTTGCTTGATTATTGCTTTTATATTGAATATATCTGAAGCAAACCTAAAAACAAACCTTAATTTAATTTCTTTACTCATTGAAAACATATTAAAACATTAAATATTAAATTGCATGTAACTAACTGTGTATCAAACAGTTAATGAGCAATAAGAGAGGCTTGTTACTCTTAGTCAGCAATATCACCACATAATCATATTTAAAACGGGCTCATAGAAAACTTCTCTTTTTGTAGAAGCAACATTAATCAGTGTCTGTAATAAACTGTAGTAATGAGCTCTTGTTTAAGGAATAAATAAACTTTTTCCTTATTTATTTATGTGATTTTTTTTATCAGTGCTTATTCATTATACAGATTAACAGCTTAACAGTTTAAGAAAAAAAGGCTTTCCTGCAGCAAAAAAAAGCTGCCTGAGTTGCAGTGGTTAGTGGTCAAGCATATTTTAAAAGAGACCCACCTTCCAAGAGAAGTGAATCATAACCTGCTTTAATACTCTTTCAAGGCTCAGTAGAAGTGATGATTAGGATTACCACAATGGTGGCTCGTCTACAGAAAGACAAAAACGCCTATTAAAGAAGTAAAATTTCACATTGAAAAAAAAAAAAAAATCAGGCATGACACTGACAGAAGGACAGAGACTCAGTGGAATGCATAAAATGATTTACAGTACAGTTTTCAACCTGAAGAACAACAATATGACAATATGCACTATTGGCTGCCAGCTCTGCAATTCTGCAGTCAAGTTGGTTGCAGCCCGTTCTCGTTCTCATGGCGTCTAACACTGCCGTTTCAGCAAAGCCACTGGCGTCTCCCAGTTACACACATGGTGGCCTTTTAGGTTTAGACATTAGGTGTGTCACAAAAACCCTTTGGAATGACATTTTTTCTCATCTTTCAAGATTTATTTTTGCATTTAATACATAGTAAAGCGATAGGAAAGTGGTGAAAGAGTTAGGGCCAATAACATGTCATATTTAAACTCGCTGGGAAAGCGGCTATTCATAAACCAAGCAGTGTTTAGTGCCTAAACATGATTAGTAAGTAAAAGTGAAAATAAAAAGCGCCTGAAAACTAAAATCATCCAGCGAAAACCAAGTAAACCACATTTCAAAGCGCTAAGCTCTCAAACAGAAAGCAAACCACTAAATCCTAGCTAACTAACTGGAGTTGCAGCACCACCATCTCTTTAACCTCCTGATGTGGACTTTAAAAGAGGACCATTAACTTGCAGCATGCACAAATGCCACAGGCAGTGTGTCGAGGTCCAGACATCAAAGGGCATCTTATGCATAATTTGGCAACCCGAGTCGCATCTGAGAGAACAGCAGGATTTGACGCTCTGGGAAGAGAACGCATTGGCAGTTCACAATCACATTGACTCACTAAATCACACACATATATATTTCTATGAATATAAAATAAACTTTTACACACAAGTAATCCATGGCTCCAGATACTTTTTAAACAAACTAATACAAATGCGTTGAGTACCGATGCAGTTTTCATATCAAAAGTTTCTTAAGTGCAACTTTTAACTGCATTATTTGAAACACAAAGCTTGTAGTCTGACATACACACACACAAACAAATCAACATACGAACGATCTAATGAAGTGACCACAAACGAGACAATACAGCAAAAGGTGGTTATTTTTAAAGGACGTGCTTGCAGTAGGCTGTATATGTTTCATGTTTTTGAAATGTTAATGTTTGATTGTGTCTGAGTCAGTCTCCTGTCGAGACAGACAACGTTTTAAGGTTTACTCTAACATTCACAATAACACAGAATAACATTTCTCTCTCGGTTGTGTGTCTTAAAATAGTGATCTGAAACAAAAATTAGGTCCTGTCAACAGTGCAAATATGGAAGTAGTTACTGTAAGATTTGTAGTTTCGTTTTTTTTTTTTGTGTAGTCTTTGTTGGTTTTTAATATTAAACCAGTTTTAACTTCTTTCTCTCAGAGACACTTCAGATCTTTTCAGACTTAATTCTCTTAACAATTTTTTTTAATAATGTAACATGTTGAATATGAAGTTCCTACTCATCTGTTAAGTTGGACATATGAGTATGCTGTGATAAGTGATCTGAGCCAAACATGTGATCCCTGAAACTTTGGTGAGCTTCTATGAGGGGAAGTAAAACCGAATCCAGCCTGTTGTTCAACTCTCTCTCCTCAGTTTACTCCTCACTTAGGTCAGTTTTCAGAACAACGTAACAGAGGTGCATGATGTTTTTTTCAATTTTTTCATACTTTACAAACCCACCAGACCTCCATCCTTTCAAAGCTATCACAGGTCAGTTTACAATCCCAAACCTAATTCATGAACGCAGTGGACACTTTTGAACAGGACATGTCAGCTCTGTAGGGTAGACACAACAACAACTTCACTATCGACTCTTATTAACACCGGGCATGTTTTCTGTGAAAGGAAAACCTTTAAAAAAAACTGTCAGTCCCAGAGCACCTCTTTCAACGCACACCAAATCCAGTCCAGTGCAGCCCACCAGGCCCACAGCTCTCTCCCTACGAGCTGATGATCTGCCCAGACCAGGTCTCGTGTTTCGTTCCTGGATTGAGATGTGTGATCTTCACCTCCACCGCCTGCACCTTCAGGTTCTTGGGCGGGACCCGGCATACTTTGTACGTGACCTCATCTCCCTCAACTGGGACATATTCCCCCTCGATGCTGAAACACAGAAAATTCAAGACAATGAAGCAGAATTAGATAAAGGATAAAAGCTGATGGGAACACAGGATGAAGGAAATAATTATCTGATCCACTCCTGAATTTGTAAGTTTGCTTGCTTACAAAAAACGAGTAGTCTCTAACTTACATGGTAGTGTCATTTCAATGGACAAAGAATCGACAAAAGAAATCCAGGAAAAAAAGAACAGATTACATAAAAGTCATTGAGTTAAATGAGTATTTGATCCTCAAGCAAAACATGACCTAGCACGTGGTGGGGAACTCCATGTTGGTTAGCACAGCGGTAGGACATTTATTGTAGTCAGTCACCAGGTTTGCACACATCTCAGCAGGGATTTACTACGTCTCTTTAATGCTACTACTCTCATGCTACTATTTACAGAAACTCTAAATCTTTTAGTTTTCTTTGCTGCTGCTTGGCAACCCGAAGCATCAGCTCCCTCCGCAGATTTTCTATAGGACAGAAGTCTGGAGAGTAGTTTGGCCACTCCAGGACCTTATTGAGTTTCTCCTTTGTTGGTATGTTTTGGGCCAGAGTCATGTTAGAAGACCCATCCATGAGATATCTTCAGTGTTCTGGCTGAGGGAAGGAGGATCTCGTCCAAGATTTTTCTTGCAGGGTTCTAGTGGATCAAATAGTTATTTCACTCAATGACATGCAAATCTTTTTCTTTTTTTTGTGAGTTAGGAAACTCAAAAATCAGCAGTGGATCAAATTTGAATGATTATTTGCCACAATCCATCTATGTAAAAATTACAGCAGAAAATCTGTTTTTAGCTTTTTCACATTACTCTCACAACATATCAGTGCACAGGAACCCATTTAAAGATCACGACCATCTAAAGCATCAACTATTCTAACTATTCTATCTAAATTTCTTGCACACTGCACAATGAACCAAAGAAGCAGTGACTTACAGGGATAGGCTGACATTTGGGAAAATACCAAAAACATTCACATGATTAAAGTGTGGTGCTAGAGCACAGAGAGGAGGAAACAGCTTTTCTGCCTCCATTTGGAGCCATAACATTGATCTCTCAGCTCCTCTGGACCATACCAATTAACTTGAAAATATTTAAAACAGTGGCTGTTGTTTTTGTGTTCACATTTATGTGTACTAGAGAAAAAGCTACATGCCTCCTCCTTCCACTCTCACACACAGATGTGAGAGTAGTAAAACATCTCATCTCAGCACCTCATTCCCCTCAAAAATGTCAGACTGTTCTCTTCAGAGGAATTGTTCCCTTTACACAATAAGGTCCAGACATCCATTCATAGAAAGGAAATTTGGAGACAGCTGCAGGATAACAGGAACATCCCGCCTAATCAGTTTGCAGCAATTTCACACATTTGCCTTTGCTGAGCCTATACTAACATTTGCTGCATTACATCACTACAGATGAGCTTCCTGGATTCAAAGAGTCCGAGAAGAGTAAAATGCTTTCGTTTTGAAAGTAAGTACAGAGATGTTTGCTCAGTTCTTCCTGTCCTTCCTGTGCAGTTGACACTACAGCTCTGGAATTTTATATTCAGCTAACATAACATATTAGACTGCTGTGCATTCAGCATTATTTCCACTCACTCTGAGATGTGAACAAAGATGTCTTCACCGCCGTGGGAAGGTTGGATGAAACCGTGACCTTGTGATCTGGAGAAGTTCTTACATACTCCTTTAAAAACTGGACCTGAGTGAGCGCGCACGGTGCTGCGGACAGAAAGAGGAAGACGTGGAAATCGCTTTCATCAACAATAAAATAGGCTTTTTATAGTGCAAAAGCTGTTCTTTTCCTCCAGCGGAGAGTAAACAAACAGGACACAAAGCAATTTGGAACAATGCTTATGTGATACATTTAATGGGTCACACGCTTTCAGCGTGACAAATGGAGGTGTGGGACAACAGCGAGAAGCATTTAACAAGGAGGTGAGAAAAGCAGATGAAAAGCTGATGACATCTACTCCCACGCACACTGCATCACAACGTCACAGCACAACGACAGCAGAGATAAGAGCACTAATCTGCTCATGCACAATTGTTCCACGATGTGTCGGTCCTTGACCCTGCAGATATCGAGCTAATCACACATTCTGAGTAACAATGCTACCATTTAAAATTACTCTGTGGCAAGTAAAAGTACTCAGCGACCTGTGGTAATCTGTCGGTCAGTGTTGGATCAAAAAGATTAATATTACTGCTGTATTGAGTCAAGGTGGAACTACATTATTATATTAATGTCACTTAATATCATATTAGGTGTATGATATGTTTGTATCATACACCTAAGACTAATCTTAATGCTTAACTTAAGCATTATTCTCTTAAATGTAAGCCAAGCATTTTTTAAAGTAAGAGATGGAAGCATTGAATTAAGTTGCAAGTGCATGAGAACTTTTCACCTCTCACTGCTTTGTAAATAATCTAATGATACGTACGCAGAATATGTGCGGGTGCGTTTGGTCGGCAGTGGGCTGGGCAGTTCTCGCGGCAGGGGCTGCTCCCTTCCTTCCTCCCACACCCGGCTCCTCTCACTCAAGAAAGGGAAGGACAGGGTGACAGAGCTGCTGGGGGAGCGCAGAGGGGTCCCAGAGGGCGATGTGAGGCTGGGGTCCGCCATGCCAGACGTGATAAAGAAGAGGACAATTTAGAGGTTGGGGGACGTTGTAGATGGAGCTGCTGACACTGCTGTCTGTCTTCCCGTGTATCTGTTAGCTCGTATGCTCAGAGTGGCCCGCCTCAGTCAGGGAAACAGGACTGGGGGAAATCCAGGTCAGCGCTGTTGCCTCAGGTCTGTTAAGAGGACTAGCTGTGAGGAAAGAGAGCACAAGAGAGACCAGGGAGATCAAGGAGCTGTCATATTTTGGCCTGATGGTAGGGTGGAGCATCCAGACAACAAAAAGATTGTAGAAGCCAAAAACCACAAACAAGTCTAAGAACTTGAACTAGATAGATAGATAGATAGATAGATAGATAGATAGATGAAGTTAAAGAAGAAGAGGAGTTCTTGTGAAAGCGAGTAGTGTAAATCACATAAATTAATAATACATACACTATAAATCTGCAGCCCTCCATGCTCATAAGGATTCACAAAGCTGGGGAAATTGTCACTGAGAGGATGCCAACATCTCACATTTTAAGTCCTTAGCAGAGGTCCTATGCAGATGTATAGGACATGGCACATGATGACACAATTAAAGCTCATTTCTTTTTTTCAGGTTAAGAAGAGTCACTAAAAGCATTATTTATCTACCTACCTATTTTACTCAAGTGAAACCATTAACATGGTCCTGAAAACTAAAATCGTAGCCTATATTTCATATAAGCTGGATATAAGTGTGTGTGTGTGTCTGTGTGTGTATCTTTCTTTACGCCCACTCATCTGATGATGCGGGCACGCTACGTGACGTCAAAACAGCTGCAGAAGGAGAGTGGCGCGTTCGTGACGTCAGTGACCTGTTCCCAAATGAACAATCTCATGTCCTGTAATCCCAGAGGACTGAGTAACATAACAGAAGGCCCTCTTATACTAGCACCTAATACGGCATTCTGCATGCAAATAAATAAATAGATGAAATAAAATGTAAAAAAAAAAAAAAAGAAGGAAAAAAAGGGCAGCCCTCTGCGTTAATGATAGGTGACTTTTTAAGGTAAATAAAGGAAATAAAGAACTGAAGCGACAGTTTACACTTACGCACATGCAACAGCAGGAGAACATCTGGGAATGAATCAAGCAAAAAGAATTGAGATGAAAAGGCCTGACTGATTGTGGAATCTGTCCTCAGAGATGCCACTAATTATACACTTTACAACCGGATAAACTGTCGTTTCCTTTGTTTTCGTTTTTCATAGCCTAAAGAAACATTCACCTCGACTCACATCTGCAAGTGTGCAATTTCTGCGAAGTGCTTAAAAAAATAAGCAGATAAAGCGCTCCATGTAAGTTGGAACAAAAGCAGGGCGAAAAGTGGCTTCATCAACAGTCAAGAGAGACGACGGAAGGCGACCGATCCTCCGCACAAGCAGGGATACACACATCAAGCCTGTCTTTTTCTGATCGGACTCTGTCACTCAGGCGTGCAAATAATACATTACGTCCCGATCCAAGCACAAAGGCACACTGACACACACACTCTCTCTCTCTCTGCGGGGACTTAGACACGTATACATTCCATGAAATGATACTTACTGCATCTGCTCCGTTAGTAGGCTGATGACGATCAGGGAGTCAGTGCT
This sequence comes from Hemichromis elongatus, assembly GCA_015108515.1. NCBI lineage: Eukaryota > Metazoa > Chordata > Actinopteri > Cichliformes > Cichlidae > Hemichromis > Hemichromis elongatus. The sequence continues at coordinate 4,864 of VUQR01014632.1, read as the reverse complement.
TGTGTTTTAAGTCGGTGTGTATTATATAACGAGTAATTAAATAAATAAGCCAAATCCGCGCAGATCGACGGAAAACCCTGATGTGACGGAGGGAGGAGAGGGGGGTGTCGCTGGTGAGTCTGCGCAGCTGGCGGAGATTCCGATGCCGTGATGTGACTCTGTTTGTGTGGGAGAGAAAATGACTTCCCTCATTCCTTGACCTCCATGCCAGCCTCCTGTGGTGAAGGTGCTGGTTTCACCGTGCATGGCATCTATGCACTGTCCAGCTACGCTGCTAATGACGGCTTTGCATTTATAGATTAATACTGATGACTGCTGAAGGAGTCAGAATACAAAGATGAGCTCATGTCCACATTATTTAGTACCCTGCAGTAACGCTATTTATTCAAATGGTGACTTAGCTCCCATGTAATATTTCTGCTGTTCCCCTTCCAGCGCAGACTGCCCTTATTTCACAACATCAACTGACCATGCAGTTGTCACATGAAGCAGCCCACTGATTGCACAATAAACACATGTGTGTGTGTGTGTGTGTGTGTGTGTGTGTGTGTATATATAGACTGACATTAAGTGTGCAGAAGGCAGGTCTGACTGTGTCCTTCACTGCCCATTAAACTGCAGGATTTAAAGGCAGCTCACTAATCCTTTCTGATATACTTGCTATAATCACACAAAATGACAAATTCACAGAGCAGCTCGCTCTCATATTGAATTTTATTGTGAAAAAATAAAAACAGGAAGAAAGGGGGGGATAGAAAAGACACACTGAGGATGTGTGCAGTAGATCCTGGAGGTGGAGGTAATGTCAAATAAAAATAACCTCTTTCACAACACGCTAAGCTGGTGACATACTTTGCTGATTTTGCGCTGGATGCGATTTATATATACAGAAGTGTCACAGTTATTTCTCCCACCTGCCTGAAAGACGTTAACTTAATTACATTAAATGGTAACTTATATTCTTGCACGAAGAGAGTACTTCTGTACAAACAGGGTCTCGGTTCAGGATGATCGTCTCTCTGAAATTAAAAAACAGGCACCAAAACAGTGAGTTTCGGCGACCTTTGCCGAGGGTCCCTCGTGCCTCTGATCAGCTATGACCAGTTTGTTTGAACAGCTAGCACTAAAGACTCGGCGCTAGCTGTTCCACCATGACAGCAGCCCGAGCCCCGGCTCACAGATGGTCCCCTGAAACAAAAAATAGAAAATGTCAGGATGGGTGTGATGCTCGAGCTTTAGAAGAGTTCAAGCCACTACACACCCACAAGGCTGCTAGGCCTTTTGTTTAGGGAAAACATACACGCACCATTCACACTGTAGGCAAATTCTTGGCATAGTGGACACAAAGAAAGTCAATGCTGGCTTCTATGCTTTCACATAAAGAGATACTTGTCACTATGGAAGAATGCTGTTTTTACCGATACCACTTCCATTATCTATTCTGTTTACAGGTCTTGTTCATTATTAATTTTTTATCAATTTTCTTCAGTTTTAGGTATCAACTAAGCACTAAATGACCTCTGATAATATGATCTCTCTAAAAGTGACCCATTTTTAGACGTGCATGTACTAATATCTGTCCTGCATCAGTGCTGCACCGTCCTCTTACCTCTTTGTACACCAGATCTCGATACAGCTATACCTGCTTAGCTAACATAAACGTCCTGTGTCAGTCAGGTTGGATGAAGATAGCAAGGTTTATGGTCTTCTACTGCACTGCAAACTACAATCTACTTTAATCAAGTGTTTTATCTTGCCACCAGGACAAAGCAGTCACTAGATATCCAAGTTTCCAGCATCATTTTCATCAGACTGAACAACATGACCATAAGAAACGAGGTGTACCTCCAAAGGCGCTCCCCTCAGAAAAGCTAGAGAACAAAACTGCTGGTGCCTTTTAAGGCCCTTCCTTTTTTTCTTTCTTAGCTTGTGACACTGACCATTTTAGCACAGAGGGATCGCAAAAGTCAGTCAGGTGACTGACTCAGCCATTTCGTTGCACTGAGAAAATCTTGAGTTAAATTTACAGTTTACTTTGGGTCATTATCCAGATTTGCAGCATTTGTCTGAATCTCAGCAGCAAGTTCAGCATTCTGCACTTATTAATTTATCCCGCTGCTTCAAAAATGAGTCGAGTCATCAATAAACACTAGTAAACCAGTTACACAGGTAGCTCTATATGCATAAATGCTCATGCAACAACATTTCCACTACAACATTTCTATGTCTGATAGGCAATGTGGTGGCTTACCCCTCCTTCACACTTTCCTCTACCTGTCAGTCAAATTTGTCTCGTTTTCATCTGTTCAAACAAACTTTTTCTGAAGTATGCGTCTCTGAGATGTTTTGGTTTTTCAGCTTAATGACTTGTTCTTTCACTGCCATTGACCATCTCTTTAGGCCTCATATATAAATTACAGAAATTACAGTGAAAAGCAACAAAAATATGAAGCCACAAAACCAGTTTTCCAAATCACGTCTTAAAATGTGGACGGTATAAATTTCTTAAACACTTAATAAAATTTTTTGTGAAACTGTCTGAATTAAAAGCTGAAAGTCTGCACTTCAGTCACATCTTGACTTTTGATTTAAAATCCATTGTGGTAGTGAATCAAGTCTTAATGGTGTTCATTTCAGACGATCTCCTAGGGATAAGAAAGTGTGTTTTCTTACAATCAGCGTGTATGGAGCCTCTTTCTTCTCCCCGCTGTCTTCTTTTGGTGGTGCCGTCGACTGTCCCGGTTGTGCCCCCGTATCAGAGGCGGCAGCGGCCGGGCCTGTTGGCGACGTATCCACAAAGACTTCATCTGTCACCCTGAAACGGATCTCCTCTCCTTGGTCCATGTAGAGGTCATGGGCACCCTCATCTGTCTCATACTCCCAAAGCCAAACTTGCTCGGCTTCATCACTGAAGTTGCAACTAAGGAAGGCTTCACTTAAGCTAAGAAAGCAGCCTAAATATCAGTTTAAATACTATAGCAGAGATTTAGAAATAAAACTGCACTATATGTAAATCACAGAAACATATGTCAGGATACAATTTTGCAGGCTGCTGAAGTGACTCTGGTGGGATGAGTATGTCATCAAAGAAGCCCATGGTCACTGTGAAGCAGAGAAGTTGTTTAGAAAGGTACTTCTTTATTGTCTGCTGCAGATGAAGTTTCATAAGCAGACTTTTAGGAAAACCTTCATGAACTATGATCAGCTTTAAATACCTTGCAGAAAATATTATATTCACAAACGATACATAAATGTTTGATGTCTAAGACAAATGAAGTTTGTTTCTATGATTTTTTTGATACAGGGTTTGCCTCTTTTAAGGTTCCTGCTGTGCCTTCTATACTGTCTTAATCTTAACGGGACATTCTTTGGAGGATACCAGTGAAGCATACATGAGGGTGGCACCTCCTGGCACTGGAGACACTATCAAGTTATTTATATTTTATAAGCAAAAGTTTCCGAAATGTTGACTTGTAGACATTCTCTGCATTACTGCACAGTAAATATCTTAAATATTGGTTAAACAAAACATCTAAAAATGTCACCCTGAACTCTGGGAAATTTTGATGGTTGGTTTCGATGCCAATATCAGTCAGCTAGGAGAATGCTTGTGTGTTGCAGCTCTCACCTTACTCTGAGGGTGTGGAGAATATGTGTGTGGTAATTACCGTAAACTCCCTCCTGACTGCAGTACTTGATCTTGCCGATGAGGATCTCATCAAGGAAAGGGTGAAAAACAACATACCTGAAATGAACTGACAAAGAATACAGAAGGTAAGGAGTCACCGATCGCTACCGTCTGCCTTGTTTGCGTACTAACAGTAGAAAGGGGGGCGTTTTGCTTTAATGTCTGAGGTATTACCATCAGTATATAACTTTAACTTAACTATAGCAAGGCTATTTGATGATGATCCTATTACCTTTGGTGTGTGAAGCTCCATCTCCTGGAAATATATAGGAGTCTTCCAGTTTTGTGATGTCGTACAAGCAGATGCAGAGGCCCACATTATAGACCACCTAATGTAAACACAGCAGTACACAATTTAGCACACAAACACCCGCTAAAAGTACAACATATGTTCAGTATTACTGGTATTAAGTGCTTGCTAATAAATGCTGTCTCATCATAAAGTAAAGGCTTCTTGTAGTTTGGAGCGTCAAACTTAAATAAATCAGGATTTTGGCTTTTTACCTACTTTACTGTAACTCGACTCTGCCATATGCCTAATGAGAATCAGAATTACTTTATTTATCCCCAAGGGGCAATTGAGAAACAGCAGAGCATGGCGTTAAAGATGAGGGAAGGGCATACACAGACAATAAGAATTGGATTATAAATACAATATACAGTATATACACGTTTTTTTGTTTTGGTTTGTTTTGTTTTTTTTAAATAAAAATAATAAATAAATTAGCATGGCTGAGTAAGTGAATAAATAAATAACTGTCTGTGAATAAGGTGAATGAGTAGTCCAGGTAGAGGGTTTTATGGGTGAGGGAAATAGTTTTAACAGCTGGAGTTAAATAGCAGTGTGGTTTTGGGGACAAAGGTGTCTCTCATCCTCTCAGTCCTGCAGGAAATGCAGCGGAGACGCCGCCCAGAGGGGAGCCATTGAAATGCGGGGTGAAGAATGTGGGAGGTGTCATCGATGATTTTGGCTGCCTGTCTGAGGGCCTGTTGGCTGAAAACCTGTGCGAGTGTTCTGACAGGCAGGCCGATGATTTTAGAGCACACTGCTGCAGTCTGTTTCTGTTCTGAAGGCTGAGGGAGTAAAACCAGCAGGTGATGGAGAAGGTCATGATGCTTTCCAGGAAGGCACAGTAAAAAGTCATCATGATGGTTGCACTGACTCCAAAGGAGTAA